>JBAMJV010005967.1:0-190400 GCA_037951105.1 Echinarachnius parma
AATTGGTTTGATGACTGTAAAGCATGACTTGTATCGTTTTCCGTTTGTAGGCGTCGAGCCCGCGTCGAGCCGCAGCTTTGAACGCAAACAGGTCAACCGTACTCTGACAAAGAAAGAAAACAGCGCCATCTATGTATTTCCATCTTCAGTAGATCATGGCGAATATTATACTAGTATTCCGACGACGGGGTATTTGTTGGCGGAGATTTTTGTCGTGGATCAAATTGTCGCTGAGCAATTGTCGCTACTTTTTAAAGATTATTTCGTAGGGACATTATGTTGTCGGTATGTTGTCCGTACACATCAGGTACCACGGTGTCATCTTTCAAATCATAGTCCATGCAGTGGGCTTTATTTGGTAGCAACATAAGTTTGAATGACTTCTATTTGGTTGCAAAGTCTTACAATGTTTTTCAGAAACTTCCTAATATAGAACTAATAATATTATTATATAGTCATGTATTACAACTATCATTGATTTAAACAAAATACAATTCAAATGGTGATGTTCTAAGATGGGATATCACATACTTTGTTTAGCCTATATTGATATTACATTTATAATAAACACGGCGTTTATCGGAGACTCCTAGCCTATTTTGTTTGTTTTTCATTATACAGTGCATGAAACATAAATAGTAGGCCTTTAGGGCACATTTTGATTGACTTTTATAAAGGATCCTAGCGCATATCGCTATCTACTCTAATTCATTTTCGGAGAAAATTTAATTTGAAAAAAGTAATTATGCTTTCTTTACCCATCGGCAATCTGAATTCAGCCTACAAACAAAAGAAAGAGAGAGTGTTCATGATTTATCATAACAAATTATCTTATCATGAAATATATAGTTGTTTGATTGTGTAATGTGAAACCTGAAGTACATTTTTTTTTTTAACAGAGAGTTTGCCATATTTTTATTGTTAAATGAAATCCAAGTTAATCACAATAGTATACTACCGTATAGGTATCGGTTACAATGTCTTGTGATATTTATGCCAATATCGGCCTACCTGTTCAAAAAAGAGGAGATTGTGAAATCGCTATATTGTATTGTTTGTGTGACTTCTTGGAAGGCAATGAGACTAATTATTGCTGGATTTAATTTGTTAGCACAGATAGGATGCCTTGCCTTCGAAATAAGGAAAGAGAATTCATCAACAAAATAACAGATACATTGATTTATATATTCGCGGTAGGCATATTGTGATACAAAAAAAATTGTAATTATATTATCATAATTATATGAACACAATATATACACTTGCACCGAAACAAAATACATTATACACACACACTCATAAACGCGCACCAACGCCCCATCACCCCGCACGCACATACATGCAAAATACAAATATAAACACACAAACACACGCATGGCACACTGCACACAAACGCAAAATGTATACAAATATACGCCCCAAACACAACTTCATAAATTATACTTATAGGAACATAAAGACATAATACACAAACTAATAGACACACAAAAGCATACAAAGACACACAATTTACATCAATATTGCATGTACACGGATCGCAGATACATTTAGCCTCAATATTTACAAGCGGAGAAACAAAGTGAAACATATAGAAAAAGAACATAATACTGTCTTGTCACATCCTCTATTAAAATGATGTACACTAAAAGTACTATTCATATCTTTCGGGGAACTGGAAAGTTGTTGTATGTGATCTTGATTCATGTCCATGTTGTGTGTGTTATTGACCTTTTACAAAGTGGTTTCCCAGGAGAATTTAATCAGTTTTCCCATTAGGAAGGTATACTTTATCAGACTAAACGAGCCATATAGGAACAAGATATACATGGGTCTAATCAAAATGACATTTCCTGCACCACTCAATTTTTGGCCATTTTGTACAATGTATTGCTCTTCTGCCAGAACAATTTGAATGCGAGGATTTGAGAGGCTTTTACAAAGTGAATAATGTTGCGCGGCACTAGCAGACGGGACGATGGTCACAGGTCTGCACCAATGTTGTCTACGTCTAATTATTTTGGTCTATAAATTATTATGCTCGATGCCATAAAGGCTGAAACTCACATTTTCAAACTCCGAACTTGATTTCCGAATCCTAAACCTAATATTATATACGAACCCTAATCCCTACCCCTAACCCTGATGTCAATTCTTAATCCTAATCTTAAGCCCATGGGCGTAGGGAACATTTTTCTCAGGGGGAGGGGGGCTGAGGTATTTCGACCGAATAATTTTCCTTCCGACTTTTCACCCTGATAAGCAAAACAAATACAAACAAAAAATGTATTCGCCTAATTTGATGCCCGAAAAGTATATGTTTTTGATGCATGGCTTAGTCCGAAAAACACGATTTTGCCCGAATATGAGACGTTTAGCCCCAAAATAAATGACTTAGCCCGAATGTAGTATACCATGTGTTTGCCCGAATATGGCATGGTTATGCCCGAGGGTTTGTCAGAATATGGCATGGTTTTGCCCGAATTTCAGGTGCTTTTTGCCCCGAATATGGCCGTTTTCGAAACGCCAGGGGGGTCTGCAGCCTCCTAGCACCCCCCCCCCCCCCCCCCCCCCCCCCCCCCCCCCCAAACCGTGGCCTCCGAATTTGGAGTTTTCTGATGGTAGATGGTATTAGAAGACCAAATTGGTGTAGATCAACCGACCAGTTACCTTGCAGACCACAACCCACAGCATTGCGAGAAAACCACTAATTTCTCGCCATCCTCAGTACATGAACGTATACTTATAGTTTGCCAGACTTTTGATTTACTCGGTCTGGAGTAGATTTGAATTCATAATGACTTCTCGTCTGAGTCATTACCAAAACAATCACCAATTTGCGCTAATGTGTATTTCATATTTCTGTCGATGTTTGTTCAACGATTATTATTGCCATGTTAATTATGTCCATGTACTATGTCAGACATGACATGCATTGTTTCAATGGTTTTTTTTTTTATCATTTAGTGTAAACCTGATTCAATATAATTATAAACATGATAAAGATACTGGATGAAATATCTGTTAAAAACAGCACGCTTTTCTCCTAGGAGATGTGTCTACGAAGTTCAACAGTGTAGTGTCATGTAGAGGGCAATGGTGGGCAATATAAGAGGATAGGGGGGGGGGGGGGGCTGTTATCAAATAAATAGGCCTTCATTTTGTTTGTATCCATTGGCCAAATAGGTAAGTGGTGAAAAGGGGAAAATATTCAATATGCCAGGGGAACACCATACCCAATGGCGTTGCTAAAGCATACTAAAACGATTTCGTACAAAATAAAGAAAAACATATAGCGTGCCCTAACCCAATAAGTAGCCCCCCCCCCCCCCCCCCCCCCACCTCCACCTCTAAGGAAGCCCACATTGCGCTATTGGATCCCACTCCCCTCGCCCAACTTAGAAGTGTTTTGTTTGTTTGTTTGTTTGTTTATTTCCGAAATCACAACAATAAATACAGCAATGAAGTGCAAGCCCTCTGCAGACAGAGCCGACTCGACCCGATTCGACTGGTTTTCATTCGGATCGGCTCAGTTTTTAGTGCCTCGCGACACACATTTTGCCAGTCGACAGACAGTCGGATGTCAATTGGGGCCGATTCAACACGATAAATCGGATCCGACCGACCGGGCCCAACTCTAGCCTGATTGAAACCAGTCGGATCGGGTCGAGTCGGCTCTGTCTGCGCCGGGCTTTAGATGCGCCTCTGAAATAGAACGATTTGCGTATACCAGGCCAGTATGATAGGTATCATTGTCACTACACATCGCTTATCACATGCAGTGATTGAAATGTTTGTTATCTTCCCAGGTCCCCGTTTACTATATCACGATGGGTTCCTAACTTGTGCCTTAACTTTTTATCACTCAGTCTTCGTTCATGTCTTTAGCGTCCTACAAACTTGTACAAACATACATATAACAGTACCGTCAGCCTCTCAATAGTATTGGTGGAGTGGGGGTACGGGGCTAGCTGGCACGTCACACTTACTACATTTTACTAACACCCCGCCCTACCTTCTCCCAGAACGTTGACAACGCTAAAATTCGAGAAAAACGTCACCTGATATATTTGAGCAAAATTACACATGTGCGGTAAAATATGGGAGCTGATATGATAACCATTGTGTTCTTTATATTTACATTGCTTGAAGGGTGAACAAAACTATTGACAAAATAAGACATTTTGGCCAAATTTTGGCCAAACATCTGGCGAGATGTTTACCCGTATAATTCACCCATGGACAGTGATGACCATTTCTGTCACAGGTAACGTGACGTCACGGCCATCAAGATTCCTAGGATACTCGACATAGTACATTAACGTCCAAACTATGATTTTACTCTAATGTGACTACAGGAGAAGGGGTTAATGACATGACATAGGGGCAGCTGCACCCTCTCCACCCATCGATGAATGGCAAGGACGATCGACATAGTAAATTAAAGGAATCTATAGAAACATCGTCCAAATCCTCAAAACTTACTTTGAACTCTAGCAGTTCTCTCATACCTTGTTGTATTCGTATTGTAATTCGGTTTTTGAATTTCCCCCTTCGTTAACAAGATTATTATGTACGATTGAAGTGTTCCGATTTCTAACTATCCACCGGATAGTCATAATCATGTACAAAGTTTGTGCAACGAGTTTAATAGTGAATATCATTTTGCATTTTCGTTCATTATACTCGGCCATAAAACATCCATTTAACGTGGAATTTGCACACGTTACTCAGTGGAGATATTAAATCACAACACCACACATTGTATCAACCATCCATCACTTTTTGCACATGTCAACAAGTTACTGGACCCCTTTAAGGTCCAAACTATAATATTATAATAAGACTTATTTACTGTCACGTATAACTAATATAGATGTGTACATGTGGATAATTAGCATATGAGGACACCTAATTCAATGGTATAAGGAATAAAGGAATGGAATAATATGAGGACGGACAAAAAGCAATATTAAACAGTACTGTTGTAAAGAAAGAATAAGTGCCTAAGCTAAGCATGCTAAGGGGAAACACATTTATGACAGAAGTGCGTGTGTGTGTGTGGGATGGGGGGGGGGGGGGGGGGGGGGGGGTACGCGCTAGTTAGCTTTGCCAACCTGGAAAAGTCAAACAAAGATAATAATGCATTTGATACAGAATCTCATGCAGAACATCGATTTTACACCACCTATATGCAATTGTTGACGAGGAGCTTAATTGTCTATAACGCGCTATTATTTCATAGACATAACCACACCTACGTTCTACGGTAGTATATTTGTATATACTTTTTGCACAAAATTACAATATAAATATAGCATCATATCACACACTAAATTCATTATGTTGAACTGTAAGAAGGAAACTTAACTAACAAGAATTAAAAGTGATTGAAATGAATCTTTCTCTCTTTCCTTTTCTTCTCTCCCTGTCGTTCTTGTATGGTTTTATTCTCCCTTCATTTTATCTATTTATTTTCCTATTTTTAACCACACCCTTGTATTTTTTGTTGTAACTTTACAGGGTGGGCGTCCAAAGAAATATGTTCGCATCCGGGCAATTAGTTTGTCCAGCTCTTCCATTATGCTATACTCGAAATACAAACCCTTTTAGTTTTAAACCAACAAAAGCCTCAAATATATTTTGTCGACCATATTTCCGCATTGTTAAGGATTTATTCAATCCCTATAATAAAGCCTGGAATAAATGTGTATACTTTACTTCTCAATTTATTGAATCTACAATGGCTTGCCATCGATACAAAAAAAAGCATTCGCATGCGTTTGGTGTCGCTCGCTCTGAAAGTACGTTCCACATACCCGTCAATTCATCTTTTCTATCTTGATGGTTATATGGGCATATTATACTAGAGTGTTTGTGGTTTGTCGGGTAGAATATGATTTGATGATTCTGTATTGGTGAAATATGTTCTATATATAAGTCTACATTATATACCCAGCCTTGTCTAACCCTGACCATGGCTGTTCTATGCCTTGTCACTTGGTCTTTCTACAAACTGTATATAGTTATATATGACATGGCATATGGAAGTTCTTGTGATTTGTATGGTAGAATATTTTGATGATTCTATATGGTGTATTGGTGAATGCTGTCATGGGCATACTTGTATATAAACAGGTGGCGTACCCAGGATTTTTTCAAGGGGGGGGGGGTTATTTCGTCAGCCAAATTTCTGTCAGCGGGGGGGGGGGGGGGGGGGGGGTAGTCGTAGACATTTTTCGAAGCCGAGACCAACTACCTTCAAAAAATGTCGAGACCGAGACCAGGACCGGTCCAAAATTTTCGAGACCGAGACCGAAATTTTCGAGGCCAAGACCAAGATCATTGGTCGAGAATCCTGCAAGCGGGGGGGGGGGGGGGGGGGGGTAGTCGTAGAACATTTTCGAAGCCGAGACCAAGTACCTTCAAAATTTTCGAGACCGAGACCTGGACCTGTCCAAAATTTTCGAGGCCGAGACCGAGAATTTTCAACATTTTCGAGGCCGAGACCAGGATTTTCGCATTTTTCGAGGTCGGGACCAGGATTTTTCGCACTTTTCGAGGTCGGGACGATCGGTAATGATCCTCGAGACCGCTAAAATGTGGTCTTGAGACCAGTTCAAAGTTGAAAAGGGGGGGGGTTCAAACCCCCCAAAACAGTCATTTTTTGGTCAAAGGGGGTGGGGGGTTTGAACCCCCAAACCCCCCCCCCCCCGCATGGGTACGCCTATTTCAACAGGCATATTTTGCCAGGGCTGAGAATACCATCTTTCCCATTTCTCACCTGATAAGAAAAGGAAAATGGTCCTCACCTCTATATAAGCTGCCCGAAAATAGCATGATTTTTATCCAAATATGTCAGGATTTTGCCCTACTTAATGTGACATGGGATTGTCCAAAAATAAATTATGAGTTTGACTAAAAATGAGGTGCTTTTCTCATCGACATTTTCAAAACTCGGGGAGGGGGGGGGGGGGGGGTGCAGCCCTTCATCCCCACCCGCCTCGTATAATACACAATGATATAATGATGCTCTTGCGGCTTCAGGTTCTATATCCAACCCTATAGCTAACCCTGACCATGGCTAATGGATACTCCAGTTATAGTCGATGTTAGTATAGGACTATTTCCTGGCCGTGCCTAGACGTGTATCCACTTAATTCTTGCGCCCATCCTACCAATTAGTGTTAAGTCACCATGCATGCATGCAACGTGTTTTGTAGGCTTATACGTTCGCTTGCCTTTATGTTTATCCCCCGTTTTGTGAATTTGGGTTCATATAGAGGCAAAGCTAAGGGGGGTTTGCCCCCGTATTACTGCCCCCTTTCTATGTGTGCAAATACATAAAGAAACATACCACGATAGCAATATAATATATAACATTTATCAAACGGATAATACAACAGTATCAAAGCGTTGTTGAAAGAGGACTGTTAGTACACCCGGTCAAGCTAACACATTATAGTGCGCAATTTCAACTCCCTGGGGATGCATACAGCCGAGATGGCACATAATATCTCCAACATGGAAACAGTCCTCTCCGCCCCCCCCCCCCCCCCCCCCCTCTAATTGGCCGCCCCCATCCGTTTGGGTGCCTTAGCTCTGCGCCCCTTGGTTCTATAACGGATATCAGAAAGGCGAGAGAGGATAGACGTATCAATTTCATAATCTTCTTTATTGCAACCACACAATTCATCCAATTTATCAAATTTCATCTTCAGTCTTTTCGATCAGATTTGAACACTGAAATCGAAAACCCACAATGATTAGAAGAAGGAAGCCCTGCAAATTAAATCGCAGGATATTTAATTATGCCGGTTGCGCTAAGATATTGACATCGAGACAGACAATGAATTTGGAGGAACTTTCTTTATATCAAACATTGTAATCTTTTAAAATTCCATGTTCATGAAATATATCATGATATAAAAAAAGATCTCATGGATTACAAGCAATTCAATATAAATTAGAAGACTAAAATCATACTTATATTACGAATAAGATAATTATGAATGTAACTTTATAGACATGATACAGTAGATTACTGAGAGTCAAAACTGCCATTGTTTCGTACTTATGAAATTACGTCAGCAGGCAAAGTGATATAGAAATTAATGCGTATGCGTTTTATAGGCGTCTGGCTTATTTTGAAATGAATCGCGTCTAATTGGATTCAATTATTATACCGTATTTAGTGAGAGTCAATCGATTAATTGTCTTATTTCATAATCGATCATTGCCATGATCACGTTCAAAACAGAAAACATTAGGCATTTAAACGTATTGATTCACCCTGGCCCAGTATATAAACATATTCATCTCGTTGTGAAATATCAATTAAACCAGGTATACGATATGGTATCTCATTGACTGCAATTGCATTAACATTTCCTCATCTCACGATGAATTATCATGGTATTACAATACAAAGTAGGTATGTACATATACGCACGTACCCACTGCAAACAAACAAACAAGTGCACACACACACACACACACACACACACATTTACACACATGCAGTGCAATGAATTGGTTTCTTATCAGTCATTCAGTCATCATAAATTCAGGATACATTTATGTTCCTCGATACTTACAATGTAAATAATGCAATTTTGAGAACAAAAATAAACAAACTATATATATAATGTATATTCAAAACATTTACAAGTATACGCATACCTATATATATAGCATACTCACGCACGTACAAACACACACGCACAAACGCACGCAAATTCATCTTCATCATCATTCATAATTTCAGACTATGTTCGTCCATAATATTTATTGCTGGTTTATTGGTCTATGTAAATAGCAACTGTTAATAATCGCATCAGACCTCACAGTGCAAGCGAGAGTGAAATCTAATTTTCTGGGTTGGTGGCTGCGAGAGACATTAGATGAGCTATCATGGTGATAGAGATACCGTCATATACCTACGTATACTAGATCATGATTAACCCATCTTTATCCATATACATCATTCCAAAAGAGTTAAAGGGATAGTTGAGTATTGGTCAAACTTAACTTTAGTAACCAAAACCTGCATCATTACGGTACAAACTAATAGTTATAACTCCACCATGCTCGAAAAGTATACACAATTACAAACGACTAAGTAAAACCCCTGTTATCATTCAAAAACAGCCGTTACAACTCAAGAGGGCGCTCTCTAAAAAACTCATTGGTTTTAGACATTTTTCATACAAAATTGTGCATTTGATGTTTTGCTAAAATAATGATTCAATAGAGATATCATCAACAACTTTTTAAAAACCTATTTAGATCGTTTTCAAAGTAGTCTATAAGTATTTTTAACATTTTTTCTCAAAAGTCAAAATGTCCCCTGGCCGGGAGACTTTTGAATAAAATGTTTATGAATATTTCAGCCGTTTCTGAACCGATTTTGATCAAATAAAGTTTATTCGTCATTAAAATGGTATGCTCTTTCAAACTTGACACTCAGTTTTTCATTATCTCACAAAAACAAAATTTTGTGTAGCGCCCTCTATACCAAAACTCAACTATCCCTTTAATGCACTACATGCACACCATATTTCCGTTCAGTTTAGTTCATTTCAGTTCAGTTTATTCACAACATGAAATAATAGAGTGTAAAATGTGTACCAGACAGCAGCTGTAAGTATATATACCAAGTATACCCCTTAGACATGTTATAGAGTAAAATATAACATGATGATAATACAACAGTACTCAGTTACAAAGTTAAAAAACAAAGAAAATCAAAGAAGAACATTAACACCCAAGAGAAGTAATCCATTAAAGGACCTAAAGAATACAACGTACTTTGACACTTATTCCATAGTTGATAACTTGAAACATAGGTCTGCCGAAAAAAATCCATGAAAATAAACACAGTAGTGATTTAAGACTAGTTTTCTGATGCCAAATCTCACTTAGCAGCCAGTTTACTCCCCACCTACATTTAGGGTCCGGAATCGGCAGCGTGATCGACAATTCATTGGCTTACGTCATGACGCGTCATCTACAGAATTTAGTTCATTAGTCCGTTCTTTAGATGACGTCACATTTTGGCGATTTAAAAGGGGCGTTCCCAGGACAATTAGATATTTACTAATTACCACAACATTGATTGATTTCATGAGAAATGACTGCCAAATTCTTTTTCTTCGGGAAAAATTTCATATAGAGAGCCGAATTGTGAAAATTAGGCCATCTAGACGCTATAGTTCCTTTAATTACCGGGTTCAGCTCGTAGACAAATGGGTTAAATAAATATTGACTGTAGTCATGATAGGCCGGTTGCATCTATGCAATGGCTGATTCCAATGCATTATGTCTATTTGTACTAAAAAATGAGATCGAGAACAATTAACTGCCCATCAGGGTCAATTTATTCGGTGGAGCTATATGAGGGCCAAACAAAGATGCAAATTAAAATAAATGTAGTACAATAATCATGATAATTGGAAAGACCCAAAATATATACATGTATATATACATGTATAAGTTTAATCGGCTCCTCGCCTATAGCAATTGCAGACCCGTAGCCAGGATTTTTCAAGGGGGAGGGGGGGGGGGGGGGGTGGGTGTCCGTCGCCAACATTTTTCGAGGCCGAGACCATTGTGTAATCGGGGGGGGGGGGGGGGGGGGTCCCAGACCGTTGATTTAGATGGTCGATACCAATAAACAGTGGACACGAGACCGATAAAAAAGTGGACCGGAGACCGGCAAAAAGTGGACCTTTCAGAATTGGGGGAGGGAGGGGGGGGGGGGGGGGGGTGTGTACGCACCCAACACACCCCCTGGCTACGGGTCTGAATTGCTCTGCGCAAGTGACGGTGAAATCTAATTTTCTGGGTGGTGGCTGCATGATCCATTAGATGAGTTATTATGGTGTTAAAGATACCGTCATACAGATCATTAGTAACTGATTCCATCTTTTATATTACAATTCCTGCATGGAAACACACATTTGGCCGTATTCGCGAAGTTGAAGGGTGAACTGACTGGTCTGCATGGTTGCATCAGTCAAATGTCTGACTGCGACTTGAACATGTTGAACAGAGATACAACTCATGTAATATTGTTTGTCGTGTCTGTTTGTACATCAATTTAAACCAATACAAAACAATGAGCAACGAAAACTGGGCTTCGCCAGGTATCGAACCCGAGACCTTCGGGTAACTAGACCGGTGCTTTTACCACTGAGCCACAAAACCCTGGCGGTACTTCCCAGAAACCTTTTGAATGCTCGTGTTGATCAGAAGCTATATAAACCTGACACAAACCCGAGGGCTTATGGAATTAACATAGGAAAAGTACAAGGGATCGCATTAAGTGGTACAGCTTCTTGAATGGTTTAAATGTGATCAGGAACAAAATGGCGCTCAATCAATCGGGATCTAAAATTGATCTATAATAGACCAATCGAATTGTTGTAATATAAACTGAAATAAAAGAAACACAAAATTTGTTTGAACATAACCTATAGATCCCTAATATAGTATGTCGCTCGATGGTTATGAAAGTGCAGACCCCCATGCATGTAAATAGCGACTGTTAATAATCGCTCAGTGCAAGCGAGGGTGAAATCTAATTTGCTGGGTGGTGGCCGCGAGATACATCAGATCAGCGATCATAGTGATAGGAACGCTGTTATATAGATCACGACGAACCCCTTCCTTCCTAGCATGTACAGTTCTCATAGTGTTTATACATAATGAACTATAGTATGATGTAAGCAGTCGGTTAATTGAATAGTCCAGTTCAATCATTATCATGATTATGATCATGACTGACTCCGATGTGCACAGCGAGAAGTTAGTGATGTCATGTTTTGTTTGTACATCACATCACTTCACATCACGTCACGCCGCATCATTCACATCATTATAAGATCATGGTTCAGAAATATAATATGACGGTCTTCTTCCGGCTTCGTTGTTTGAGTGAGCCTGTGCCTCGTATCAATTTTTTTCTCTGCATTCATCGATGATCGGAGAGAATGAGCGAATATTTGGCTTCATCTAATTGATATTCCCCTCTTTTGTTCTTGTTCACCCTAGCCTGTATCTGTGCCCACCTTCTCCCTACCTGTTTTTATGTATTTAGTTCCATGTTTCAGTACAGTACTTGTCAGTTTTTGCCTAGACGAATGATCTGCCAGATTCGAAAGCTCGGCTATACACCTTGATTTACATTTAAAGGGATTTAGTAACATCGTCCAAATCCTCAAAACTTACTTGGAACTCTATAGTGGTTCTCTCATAGTAACAATAAAAGCATGGGACAGGTTTAGGTTTTTAAGATTTCGTTCAAAAGATATGTAAGATTAAAGTGTTCAGATATGAAATTGTCTACGGGATAATTTAAGCCGTGTAAAGTAAGTACAATGAGTTAGCGAATATCACTTTGCATTTTTGCTCATATCTCAGCCAAAAAAACATCCAATTAACGTGAAATGTGTACACGTTACTTTTGCGGACATATCAGATCACGCCAATACATATTTTATTATTCACTCATCCCTTTTTGCACTTGTCAACAAAGTTACTATATCCCTTTAATATCTTCAAAGCGTATATATACACCTTTTGATTACACTACTTTACATGGCTTTATACACACCCATCTGATATCACCCTCTAGTCCCCCAAAGTTACTTAAAATTAAATGAACAGATACCCGCCAGAGCTATTTATTTATTTATTTCAACCAAATATCAAAATATATACATTGTAAAATACAAGAATATTAACAATAATGGTTGAGGTACCCCTTGAAAGTAAAGCTTGTGAGCGGGGCACCTTAAGAACATAATCAACTAATTAACTTAATACAATTTTTACAAATAATTACTAATTAAGCATAAGGCAAAAACAACTAATACATCGCATACACACCAAAAATAGAGAAAAAAAATTAAGGATTGAAATAAAGCAGAAGATAAAAGAAAGAGTAAAGGGGTTAAGGAGAAGAAGAGTGAAGTATGAATAGGAATGGAACACAAATGCACAATAATATACAAGATAAGAACATAATAACAAATATGGACACTTCTCATATAATTATACTTACAAAGCTAAATTAACATTACTTAAAAACAATGTAATTATACTTTCAAATGACTAATTATAGTTTTGGGTGAATCTAGTGAGCAACTTATGTTTACTTAATTTTTAAAACTTTGATAAGGTTGAACTAAGTTTAATGTCAGGGTCTAGGCTATTCCATTCTGTTATACCTTTAAGATAAAATGAATTGAGTAAAACAGTAGTGCGAGCAAGAGGTTGGTACAGGTGTTGGCTCTGGCGTGTATTATAAGTATGTACATTTGCCGTTTTTATAAAAATAGCACTAAATGAACAAGGAGCTAAATTATTCATACATTTAAACATGGGGACCCAAGTATCTAACAAAATAAGATCATATAAGTTCAAGCATTTTAATCTAGTAAATAAGGGTTTAGTATGTGCTTGAAAAGCCGAGTGAGTAATAATTCGAATTGCTCGTTTTTGCAACAAATATAATGGATACAATTTGGTTCGATAAGTATTGGGAGCTATATGGTCATGATAGTAGTAAGAGTTGATGATCTAACATAAAGAGAGAAGAAACGATAACAAACATGACGGCTTTTTTGGTAACATCAAACTTTTCAAGAAGACTATTTCAATTTGCAACAATTAAGTTGACGAAGCTTTTGCAATAAGCTCGTTTATGATTACATGCATGATTCGATAAACTGCTCATTAAATTTAAGTGAATTTCTGATGAAATTTTAATGACTTTTCTATTAATTTAGATATTATTCTTTTATATCGTCATCTTGTTACTACATACTAGTAGTCAATTTTGTTTGGAGCATCTTCTTACCGCCCCCCCCCCCCCCCCAAAAAAAAAGTGATGCGTACTTCCAACATCAATAATTATCATCGAAGCATTGCGTTGGAAATTGCTTTGAGACCTAATGCGCTAACCAACCATTGTAGCTTTATAATTATGAAATATATACCTTACAACTTTAATTCTAGAACGTTTCTCTTTTGAATATCGCGTCATCAATCGGGAATTTTAGTGTGGTATTTTTACCATCAAAACTAGACGTCATCATACAACATGTTCACCTTGGAAACGGTGCAACAAAAATAGACATAGTCTGTTGATCATAAAGTTGGAATATATTTTTTTAAAGATCAATTTTCATTCTTTTATCACAACATACACAATACCTGGAAACATCCAGGTATAAAGCAGGGATATTTCACTAACAATGAAACAAAGTTAAACGATTATGGCGGAATTACGTGGAGAAGCGGGGGAGAAGCATAATTATCTATCTTGACAAAAATGCAAGTTGCCATGGTTACACGATGAATCAACAGATTGTCCTGAAGATTTAGGCTTATTGTGTGTGTATGTTTGTTTGTTTCAAAGTATTCATATAGACCTATTACTAAACTCATGGGAATGTTTCGATTATCCCAGAGTACCTGGGAAATTCATGAGAGTATTCATATATAGACTTGGGGAAAAATATTGTGAGTATATAATAATTATTGGTGTGTAAAAGGGAGGATGTACATCATATAGTTCCATGGATACGGATCATACACGTTGTGTGAAAGGAAAATACCTTGACACGGTCCTCCCTGCCCCGGAAGTAAACTAAATTCAGTATACTTCCTGGGGTTAACTCCCATGGCGCCTTGGGGAAAATTCACGATAAAACCGTCAAATAATTACATAACTAATACTATACCGTAAAATAAGATTGTGCATAGTATGACCGACGTCATAACCAGTTTCAAATGGGCATGTTAATAAAAAGGGTTTGATTGGAACTATTAATTTTGATTCATTCAAACCATGACATTGATCGGTGAAAAACAACATTATCAAAACATGATCCATATCTTTAATGACGTCTTCAAACGGGGAAAACAAAATTTGGTACAAATTCGATTAGTATCACTTTTGTTAAAGTTAGAATCATTTAACCAAAGTTACATTGTCGTTAAAAGGAGAAATTAATGTAACTCCTTAAAGGTTGTACCAAGAACATTTGTATTTCTTTTTTTGGGCACATGACAAAAGTTACTTAGTTCCTTTAAGCCGTTCCGACGCGGAGACCATGTACTTTCCTATTACTATTCCCACTGGCGCTGTTCATAGATGCTGCTCGCTAACGATGCATCCTTTGGGTATTCACGCAAGCTATATAGAATGATGCGCAATTAATTATTCGTCATGTAAAATTTAGATAATGATTATACCTCGCATCGCACAAGTCACAAGGGGCACTACGTGGCAACATGCATGGTCCGGTGGGGCATTAACCCTTGTTAAACATACCAGAGATACTGCCGTTCATGTAAATTATGTGTGTAATACATAAAGAGGTCCGTTGCAAAAGGCGATTAACGCCAATCTTGAAAATTGAATAAATTACAACCATTATAATATGATACAAGATAATTACTTTCAAATGATTCTTAGCTCTTTTAATAAAGGTTTATTTGTTTTAATGTTATGATCAACAGTATCAAATATTTTCTTTCAATTTTCTCTGTACATGGCTACATGCAGTTCATCAGAGCTTTCAATCGGTACCTCATATTGACACAGATGGAGATACTGCGTTCTGCAACAAAACTCTGCAAATAGAAGGATGCAAGCATTTTGCGTCATTAGCAATGTGAGAGTTAACCCATTTCATTCGGGAATCTGGTAAGATCATATACGTGTACACGTGCATGTATTAACTCAACATAAGTTACGTTATTCGAGTAGTCAACGGGTTAAGATTCGAGTCATATAACACTATGGCGGTTAACCCAGTACATCCGGGAACTTGGTAGGAGCCCACATCAACGCAAATCATACAACCATAATACCATTTAGTGGGTAATGGGTTAAAGCGGCAGGTCCGATGAATGAACGTAGGGGCGCGGCAGCCTTGGCATTCTGTTAATGATAATTGCAGTGACTGGCCCCATCCCTGGATGATGTAGTGGGTAGGGGGAAGTGGGGCGTAGCCGGGGTCAACATAGGCGGGGAACAATGTGGGGCAAAAAGGGGGGGGGGGGTGTGGGGGTCGTGAAGGAGGAGTTTTACCCACTTTGCGAGAGCAGTATGTTCTAGAATATAATTTGTGTCATTTATTATTTGTGTTTCTGTTTACATCTTTATTTATTCGTTACTCTATCGTTTACGTATTTATGCATTACATTTTTTTCATTTATTTATTTATTTATTAATTTATATGAAATGTACTTGATTATAATATACATGTAAGTATTGTTTAATTTTTCATTATTTATTCATCCATTCGTTCGTTCGTTCGTTCGTTCGTTCGTTCGTTCGTTCGTTCGTTCGTTCGTTCGTTCGTTCGTTCGTTCGTTCGTTCGTTCGTTCGTTCGTTCGTTCATTCATTAATTAATTAATTAATTAATTCATTCATTCATTCATTCATTCATTCATTCATTCATTCATTCATTCATTCATTCATTCATTCATTCATTCATTCAATAATGCGTTCATTCATTTGATTTTATTAAATATCTATAGGCGTTTATTATTTTGTATCAATGGATTAGGTAATATAAGGACGAAGGGAGAAATCAGACGTCCATATATTGCCCACTAGGGGCACTGCACCTTGCCCCCCCCCCCTCCCCCGCGGGCTACGCCATTGTAAGGGTGACTCACAGTCCATGCAGCTGAGCGGGAATGATCTTCGCGAGCTTGATGAGGTACCGGGGTAGCTCGCTGAGCACTATGTCGGCTTTTTATACAGAGGAGGTGATTGGTGAAATCAATTTACTAGACGATTTTCTGACTGATAACGTTGATTAGGGGAATCCTTCAGCTCTGCGTAGCCCGATCCAGCAACCTTGCAATGTGGTATAACGAGTGAGGATGAATCACCCCCGGCTAATCAGCCTGAATGATACTTTCGCTTTTTCTTTTGCTACATTATTTTAATTCCCCGCGCACCCCAGAGACACTCCGTAATATAATATCATGCAATATTATAGTGTATCTCAGTACCATTCAGTTTAAGAGCGCGACTTTTTAGCGCGGTCCATGATACAACCGCAATAATTTGGGAGGAAATTTCATTAATTATCTCATTTTCTCTCAAATCCTGTCAAATGCGCAACCAAATGTCATTTTTTTTTGTTTTACCTGTTTCATAAAAGGTTATCAATTATTATGAACATATCACAGACTAATTTATAACGTGAGCGTTTATATTAAATTGTCTGGTTCTGCCGTTTGCGTGCCCCGAACAAACTCATCGACGAATTCATGACAGTGACCATGGCCACTAATTTAACTATGTAATCCATTTGAATATAATCCCTCCAAATCCCTAACCACCAATAACCTTACATAAGTATTTAAATATCAATTTTGGTCCAATTTTAATACCTTAAATCGTCCATGCTCAGACACCATTGCCATAATTGCTATGTAGCCTAGAAAGTATTATTGAACTATTACCCTTTACCCACGTCTCGACCTAACCATCATTGCCTACGCAATGATGAATGGATGGGGCCCTATAGTGTTTGGGCTCCTATATGTTTGTTTGTTTTTTCTTCGTTATTTTATTTCTGAACGAATTTCGAGCTGGAAATGATACGTTGAATAATATTGGCCTATTTATATGTTTATTTGAATCTTCATTAATCTGTCTCCATTCGAATATGATAGTCTTCTTCCAATCGAAGCATTTAAGGGAAGGGGCGGGCGGGCTAGGTGGGAGTTGGCGCTAAGTTGAGATATTGCCCACACCGATTCAATTTTACCCCTCTATGCATGTTTGCCCTGTAACTGTATAACTGTAAAAGAATATAATATATATATATATATATACATTACGAATTTTTTGTTTAGTTTTGTGTGTACAACTCTGGATTTTATTTTGTTTTGTGTATACAGCTCTGGATTTTGAAATTAATCCCCCTCCAATGAATTAACATGACTGCTCTACTTTCTCTACTCCAATCTTTCACCCTCATGCAGCACCCCCGCCCCCCCCCCCCCCCCCCCCCCCCCCCACACACACACACACACTCCTATCTTGGATCTGCTAGACTTCCTTACTAACAATATTATAGTGATTTTAGTGATATTATAGTGACACTATAATAGAGGATATACAATATTGGTTGCCAGAGCCGAGGTTTTTTTTTTTTTTACCACAGCGGTTATGGCTCTTCTCTCATCTTGGAAATCTTGATTATGCTTTGATACTTTTGTGGTCATTACAATACAAGATGTAAATGTATTAGAAGTGGCAAGTTCTTATAAAGATGTTCGGTCTTCAAGAAATATAAAGGGCAAGTCTGACTCCCCCGCATTTCCATTGCCTTGGTTTTGGCTTGGAGGATATATTTTCATGTAAATGATATTCCTAAGTAATATCATATTTTGTTATCTTATCATATCATAATGATCAATACTGACGTGATTGTTTCGTTGGACTATATATTGTGTATCGAAGATGTTTATAGAATTTGATGCATTCGAAATTTGATTGATTTAGACACTGAATATCAACATTTTATTTAGAGGTATTTCTATGACTGTCATATCTAATATTATTAGAGTCACCATAATACAATCAGAATTTTATTAAAACCCGGAAAACCACTGCACTGGAATAAATCTTTTAGAGACAATGACCTTTATAGGAATCATAACCGAACACGATAAAGGTCTAGCTATATACCAGTAACTGTTTTCATTTGTTTTGTTGCCAAATGAGATACAAATATAATTGACTGCGACCTTTCAAAATAATGATCCTTTTTACTCTGCAGTATCGCGTAATTGAATTGTGACAAAGACCATAATTATGTCCGGTGCCAAAATAAAGAATTAAATTTCAATTTCGTTCATATTTTATATATATATTTTTTTGTTTAGGCCTATACTACAATTCAAAATTTGTATATCATGCTTGAACCGGTTGTGTACTATTTTGGCGGACCATGCAGTTACCATGACAACAGAATATTTCTGCTCCATAAATCATGCATATTAACTAGGTTAGATTTAGTCCCTATGATTTTCCGATATCAACTAGTATATGCTTTATAACACGTATAATATAAAGACATCATTGTGACCACCAAGTGATCTTAACGAATTTCATAAACTAGATATGAGTGCTTACTAGCCACATAATTCATAACCTATATCATGTACGGTATGCGCTTATTATTATGAAGATATTGTAACCACTAACCACATAATTTCATAACCTTCATGTGTGTGCTTATTATGAAGATATCATTGTAACCATAATGACCACAGTTTGATCTTAGGTGTTAACCAATTATATTTGAATAACCAAAATTGAAGACAACAAATCTCCAACCTCATTTCTTGACACTTTATAGCTTGCAAAGTCATGTACATTATATACATGATCATTTTGACCTGTTTCCTCCACTGAAGATTATGTAATTTCCATAGAGTTTACATGTGGTCTACCATGAAGTCCCCGCCCTGGCACCGTGTTAGCCCACTGAGCATGCCGAGTGCCAAGTTTAATTGCAAGAATTTATTCGAAATGAGCGCGGTTCACGTTGGTTTATAATCTTTTTTTTTTTACTACAAAATTTTGTGAATTTCTGACGGTGGAGGATGCTATATACTTTGTGTCAGCTGTGAGGTAGTCAGGTTTAGAACGAGATTTTGTTGTTTTTTTAAGGATGTTCTTCTGCTCGCGTCGAAACTGCTGCATGGACATCAAGATTTCACAATTGAAGTAAAACAAATTAAACTGAAATTAGTTAAAAAGAATATACAATAAAATAATATTTCCCAATCCCTTCGTTTTGTCTTCATATTGATACATGCCACTTGCAAATATTCCATGGTCGCTTTAAGCGTGTCAAGTCTGACTGAGTTGAGGTCTCTGTACTTAATTCCTTTGGCAAGAGACATTATTGTGCGGATAAGTGGCGTCAACCACATGCGTCTGTTTTAATATTACATGTTATTTACAGTCTGGCAGTAAAACAAATGTTTTACAAAGGAACTAGGCATGACTAAGCAATTACAAATCATCAAAATGGACGACGCTAACTGTGTACCCTTTTCCACGTACAGGTGCTTGGCAACAAGCGACTGCAGACAATTTGATACAACAATCGTATTTATGTTAAAGTGACTCATTCACTTAAAAAAAAAAAAGTGAGAAAGAAACGAAGAAACTTGTCAGATTCTATCCCCGATCGTTCGCGCGAAGTACTTTTGACCACAACCAAAAAGCGTTCCGTAACGCTTTTCAAATATCTCCATATTAATTAGGGAGGCATTAGAATAACAAAAAAAACAATTTCATTCTTCTGTTAACATGAGCCAAACAACAAAGTAAAAGAGACGTGTGAAAGCTCCAAGTGAATGGTTTCATTAGATAAAGTTAATGGTTTCACTTTGAATCAGTGAGATAGAAGAATGCGGGGGCGAATCCATCTCCTGAAATATCATTGCCCTAACCCTTATCCACTCCCGACCCACGATACATGGTGGCTTAGTTGTTAGAGCGTCCATCTCATGTAATGCTACAGTCACAAATGGTCCGATTTTGGCTACGGCGCCCGTACGATGCCACTTTTAGGTGAAATCTTGCGGGAATCTTGCGGCGCCCGCACGGGTGCATCCTTGGCTATCTTACGGTCGCCGTTGCATTTTTCCTCGCCGTACGATGTCAAAAATTTGTTTAACGCGGAGTTAAAACAAAAAATACATCGTACGATTTTTTACTTGCCGTAAGCCCGTAGACACATCGTAGAGAGCATCGCACGGCCACCACCAGGGCATCACACGGGCACAGCAGGGACATCGCAGCCTTTTTTTTTTCGAATATCGTACGATTTTGAGACCGAAAAGTTGGCTACTCAAATCGTACGGGTACCGTGGAGTCACCGCACGGGTACCGTGGAGTCACCGTAAGAGTACCGGAAGTCACCCGTACGGGCACTTATATTATGTTTACGGGGGCCATGCGATTTATGTTTTATTTTAATGCTACAGTCACAAATGGTCCGATTTGGGATACGGCGCCCGTACGATGCCACTTTTAGGTGAAATCTTGCGGGAATCCTGCGGTGCCCGCACGGATGCTGTGGCTATCGTACGGTCGCCGTTGCATTTTTCCTCGCCGTACAATGTCAAAATTTTTTTTAACGCGGAGTTAAAAAAAAGAATGAATCGTACGATTTTGTATTTGACGTAAGCCCGTAGACACGTCGTAGAGAGCATCGCACGGGCACCGCAAGGGTACCACAAGGGCGCCGTACGGGCGCCGCAAGAATACCGTGCAGCATCCCCGTTGACCCTAGAATGTTCTGCACAGGCGCCGTGCGATGGATCTTAAATTGTACGGGAGCCGTGCGGCGTCCGAAAGGGCACCCGATATATTAAACACGATCACCGTGCGATGAATACTAAATCGTATGGGCGCCATACTATCGGGACACCGCAAGGGCCCCGCAAGGGCGCCGAAATGGCGCCTCACGGTAACCTCGAGGTATCAGCAAAATTTGTTTAATAATCGTAAGGGTACTGTGGAGGCATCGTAATAACACCGTAAGGCATCCGTACGGGCAATAAGTTAGTGTTCACGGGAACCGTGCGATTTATGTTTTAAGCCAAAGAGCATCGTACGGGGCCCGGAGAATATGTGACTGCTACTCCGAATTCCACAGACATCGTACGATATCAAGATTCCCCCAAATCGTAGAAAATCCGCCGTAGGGAGAAAAATCGTACGGCGCCCGGAGCATTTGTGACTGAAGCATTAGTGGGGTCCTAGGATCGATCTCTGACCGGGTCATACATGGTACCCATTGCATTGTATTGCAAAGCGTTTGTAATGTAATTCAAAGAATGGAGAAGAGAAGATTAAAATAATGCACAGAGCTACCGGAGGTAGCCCCATTCTGTATGTAGCTTTCACTATGGCTACATAATAACTATACAGAATCGAAGATATACCGTTTATGGTATTTGATCAATGACACGGGAATGACTTTCACTTTAACTTCAACTCGCTGCACCCCCCCCCCCCCCCCCCCCGTTCGTAGAACAAATACAAATTAAAATTCTGGACCACATCGTCTGAGAGTCATGTAACACCCATTACCCCCCCCCCCCCCCCCCCAAAATTTTTGTTTTTTTTAATAATAGGCCTAATAATATTAAAATGAATAAATTAATTAGTGAATAAGTAAATTAATAAATGAATAAATAAATACATTAATACAAAAAATTAAAACAAATAGAATACAAATAATAATAACAATAATAAAAAAAATAAAAAAAATTACATCAATGATAATCGAGGCTGCCTCCCAATATAACTCACCCCCTCTCTTTCACTTATACCCCAACCCCCGGATCCGGGATGACAGTCCTGGATACACCACTGATATTATTTGTTAGCC
Organism: Echinarachnius parma; assembly: GCA_037951105.1. NCBI lineage: Eukaryota > Metazoa > Echinodermata > Echinoidea > Clypeasteroida > Echinarachniidae > Echinarachnius > Echinarachnius parma. Next base: position 22,456 of record JBAMJV010005967.1, read on the forward strand.
TTGTATTGTAATTGGAAGGGAAACGAATACGTGTAATGTACTGAATGTGTCGTATCACATGACCAGACATCACTGATTGAACAATTTGCAGAGACGATGCGATCTCAATCGGTCCAATTATCATGAATGTGGTACTTTTATACAGGGGATGCGATCCATCCAATTATCATCAATATGTGGCATCTCTCATCATCATTCGTGTTCGGCCTTTGTTTCTCTTTTTCTTTACCATACAGGGTGGCCCCCAAACATCGGAACGTGGCACTTCCCAAAATATAGTACCAACATGTTTATGTCCACCGGATAGGGTGTCTTTTCCAATGAAAAACGATACCAAGAACAGTTATTTTGGTCGTGTAGTTTTTGTTTTAGGACGCTGTGAGTGAGACCATGTCAGGTGCCCATTTTTGTCAATTTTTACCTAGTCAGGGCCAGTTAAATCGCACTCCCTGCCCGTAATACCATTGAACGACCATGCCCATTCTGTCGGCACACGGATGAGTACACACTAACAATGGTGCGCGTTGTTCAACGCTATAAAAGGCGGTACGTGTGGTGTAAGCACTGGCTCGGTAAAAATTGACAAAAAAGAGAACCTGACATGGTGTCACTCACAGCGCTCTAAAACAAAAACTACACGACCAAATTGACTGTTCTTGGTGTCGTTGTTCATTTGAAAAGACACCCTATCCGATGGACATAATATATTTGTAACTGTATTTTGGGAAGTGCCCCGTTCCTTTTTGTTTGGGCCACCCTGTATAATGGTTGCAGCATGCATTATACATTGCGTGGTCAGAAAATTTAATTATACTGAAGGTTATGGAAATTGAAACTTATGGAAAAATTCAATATATTAACAAATAATTTATGTCGCCCCTTCCATAGCTTATACAAATCTTATGCGCGTCATGACAGATATTTATTGACTAATTATACTTTTTAAATGCAAATAAATACATAGATTTAAAATGTCACTATACCGCGGATTGGGGGAGCCCCCTCCTACACCTCACCCCTGCTTCGCTCCCTCGCCGAGGAACGTCCAATTATCATAGCATCTCTCATCATTCGTGTTCGGCCTTTGTGTTCGGCTCTTAGTCTTTACTATAGAATGGTTGCAGCAGTATACATTGCGTGGTCAGAAATTAAATGACATTGTAATATATTGAAATTAAAACTAATAAAATTATTCAATATATTAAAAACAAATCTATATCGCCCCCTTTTTAATACACAGCTTATACAAATCATACATGTCATATGCACGTCATGACAGAGATTTTACTCACTAATTATACCTAAAAATGCAAGAAAACGCATTTGTATTATAAGGTCACTACCGCGGGAGGAGTAGCCCCCTCTAACAAACGATCTTCCTCCGCTCGGTCGCTTCGCTCCCTCTCCGATGATCATCGACATGGCGGATCATTCCTAAACTGCAAGACAAAATCGACGCATACAGCTTATAAAAATTCATATGCACGTCATGACAGAGATTTGATTCATTATTAGTATACCTTTTAAATGCAAGAAAACGCATTTGTATTATAAGGTCATTACCGTGGGAGGGGGAGCCCCCCTCCCACAAACAAACTTCCTTCGCTCCCTCGCCGACATGACGGATCATCCCCAAACTGCCCCCAAACTGCAAGAATAAATCGACGCATATATATTCACGCGTGCATTTCTAGTTAAAAAAAAAAAAAGTTGTATATAGGAACAAAGCCCAATTTATTAAGAAACAGTTCATTATTCGATATGTTTTTAAAAAATCTGATAATATATCTGAAATACTTTGCAGGTTTACTAAATTCGTATTCTATGCATACTATTGATCTACAGGTCAGCGCTTTCCTTATCATTCTTATCAGCCATATGAAATCAAATGTTTATTGTCTATTGAGCCTGGAAATGATTACAAAGTATTATTACGTAACCACGTAGATTTGCTTTCAGGCATGACTATTATTATTACGTAACACCTACAGTACCTCCGTAATGCATCATAATTATTATCCACCTCTGAATCTATACACAAATCTAAATCTAAAATGTATATATAGTTTATATCTAAAAGGCAGATAGGTATTAATACACGAGTTTGCTTTCATGCATTATTATTATTATGATTACGTAACTCTTAAAAGGTTGATCAGAAGCTGCATGCATGTAAGGCTGGTGTGTATTTAATGTCAGTATACCCGTGTACACATAAACAAAGACACAAAGACACACATGCTTACATAATCTTTGTATATACTGTAGGTGCTTACTCCCTTTTTAATAATAATTATACAAACTGTAGTTAAAATCTCCCAACTTATAGCCCCCCCCCCCCCCCCCCCCAGCTCGAATACGCCAATGGCGTAGACCACATTACTGACTACATGTAATCAGAAACAATGGCGAAATCAGGGTCATCTAAAACGGGGGAGGGGTGCAAATATTACGGGGAATGTTTTCCATCTAAACCTGTGCAACCTCTTTGGACAGTGCATCAGATTTTTTTTTTTTGCCATGTGTTGCATGTATTCTTTACCAATTTACATGCATGAGATACAAGCTGTCATACACACGATACAACAATATTGCATATTCCTTTATTGCGCAAAGGGGAATGAATATTTAAGTTTTCCAATAACTAAGAAAGTAACTGTCCCTCAATCATTTTAGCTTCGACATTAGATGAATGGTCGTAGTAACTAGATGACGTAGCCAGGTATAGCACTGACCAGGTGGATGACATTTGTCATGATACGATCCAAGGTCTTGTCATTGATGATCTGATCACGTGACCATACTCGAACTAGGTCCAGGTCTACGATGATGATGTGACAGACGGGTGTCAGGTGTGAGTAATCAAGCCCCTTTCAACGCTCCATGCCCTTCAACCATTTCGCACCGTGACAGGAAACCATTCTCACAATCATTCGCCGTTAATGACCATTGACCAGCTGCCGCCATCTTGTCACGCTATAACGCTATCTGTATAACTGTATTACTGAACATGCTGAAGGTCCTAACGTGATTGCTATACTATACAAGTACGGGACAAGTATAATCAGGGGCGAAGCAACCGGGGGTGAGGCTGGTGGCGACAGAAGTATACTCCAATGGGGCTCCAAACTGCGAGCGCGTAAACGCGAGCCGCTTAGGGTGGGGTCTAGGGGGATGGAGCACCCGGAAGCTTTTGTATTGTAACTATTAAAAGACCAACAATCAAAACTACCGGCGAACAAGCAAGCAACGAGCACAAAAAAAGGTCCAGGAACCCCCCCCCCCCCCTCCCCTCGCTACACCACCGCGCCCTACACATATTGTATGTATTCCAGGTGTCCCCACAAAATATCCTTAAGGTAACAAACATGAGTAGTGTTTAGGTAAAGAATCATACAATTGTCTTTGTTTGTCAGGTCATAAACGGGAGGAAGGATTACATAATCTCGGACCACTGAAAAGTGAAAAGTCATACTGCCCTGAACTTGAAACGACGATAATCGTGTCGAAAATGCAGGCCCGTATTATACAGGGATAAGACAGTGTCCATTCACCATGTTCACGAAACATTGATTTTGACAGATATCCCTTAAATTAAATTTTCCCTGGACACATGGACACTTATCCCTGCCACACCCCCAATAGAAAATCCTTACTACGCCACGGAGTGCAAGGTACCTGTTGAACGACAATCGTGTTCGTTAGCCGGAAGTACATTCATATCTACATTAGACAGATTCAATAACACAATTATTCAAATTTATGCGCGTTTCTTGTTTGATAAATGGAGACAAGCTACAAAATAAATTTGTCTCTAATAGAATAATACAGTTCATTAGATGGAACCCACCATGCATACATTAAATACTGTAAAGAAAAAGAGCTGCATGAAATAAACAGACATATATAGTCATATGTTTACATTTCTGTAGAACTATAGCATATTAAATTGGTTCATTTAACAGTACCAAATTCTATATAAATAAAGTGAAAAGTAGCTAAATAGTTTGCCTTTTTGGCACAAACTCACAAGAAGTAATGGTTTATTTCCCTTTAGTACGTGTAGTGAGGCAACTATTAACCCAGACTTTCGCTGATTCCTTTAATAGTTCAACAAGTCCAAAGAGTACATACGAACCTCATGGGGATTGGATCGAGTTCCTATACTTTCGCTGATTCCTTAGTTCAGCAAGTCCAAAGAGTACATACAAACCTCATGGGGATTGGATCGAGTTCTTATACTTTAGCTGATTCCTTAGTTCAACAAGTCCAAAGAGTACATACAAACCTCATGGGGATTGGATCGAGTTCCTATACTGAATGATAAGGAGGTTATTAAATCAGACAAGGGATGAGCCAATAAAAAAAATTGACGGATTCGGATCTAAATTTCAATTTCTCTTTAAACCATTGCCAACTAGATTTCGAAATTCCAATAGAATGATATACGGACATGACTAAGTAGGTTCCAGTTTATAGGCAACGGGTTGATATATATATATTATCTATACATTAAGGGCCCGAGGGGTTAATGTGAGTAGAATTATGACACAGCGAAAAAGAATGGAAAGGGGGCTGGGGGATATTGCGATGATATGGGACTGTCAATCTGGCGTAGCCATGGTAAGCCCATATTTTTGGAAGGTCTCACATAAGGGAGGGCAAATTGTAAAAATAATGAAATAACAAAAATTAATATTATGTGCAATATGTAATAATAATTATAATATATAGCATTTATAGAGCGCCATGTATCTAGGTGCCCTATTCAGAGGAGCATTATAACCCTTGGTCATCAGGTACAGTTCGAACCCGCACAATTATCTTGAGCATACTAGGGGATATTGCGATAATATGTGATTTTAAAACCAAGACCAGTGGCGTATATAACAGGGTCAACCCACCTGGGATGGTGTTTAAAGGCACATGATGGACTAGACAGAAAAAATCCACCACGTTCTGGAGGGGTCCTTTAATATTATGACGTCATACTATCCCCGTGAATGAGAACAACAAACGAGGAGAAGGACTAATTTATCGGTCTAATAATGGACAAGCTTTCCATGAGTGAGATAAACTGTATAACATGTTACTTTCATGATCCATTAACTTAAAAAGGAAATTAACGTTTTAATATCAATAGACAATTTTTTATATAGCTATTTACATTTCAATCTCGATGCTTAAGTAATCTTATTTTATGCTGTGTTTTGAATGTATACTTTGTAATTCCATCTGATATACAGGGCCCCCTTGATTTTAAAGAAGACTGAATGAATAAATAAATGAATAAATGCACAATTATGCATAAATTCATACGCTATGTCTATAGGATGCTTTTCAGAAACTTGGTCAATCTTCGAGAACCACTGAACTATCGTATCTAATTTGAATGACAAGGGAATCATGCATGGTAAATTTATGTTTGACATTATACATTATAAGAAGCTTTTAAGCGCTTATAGAGGCTTTTTTTGCAATATGCGCTATACAAGTGTATTTTATTTATGTTATTATTATTATTATTATCATTATTACTTGGACTTTTTTTCTTAACCAAGAGTTATGCAATTCAAGATATGTACATGAACAAAATCCTTATTCAGATTTTGGGGCTTGAAAAAACAATCTTAGAAAATCACATGTTACTCAAATGTGACAACCATGGATTATTTTGTTCTTGATAGTATATTCAGTGATTCTTAGCAATTAATAAATAACCTCCTATCCATCAGATTTGTAAGCGATATGTGTTAAAAGCCTTGAATGAAACGAAAATGGATTATTTCAGAAATAATCTGGATAGGCATTAACATTTCTCATGTGACTAGTAAGCGTAATGCAGATATAGTTTCGATAGCGGTTCATGTTTCCATGTTTATGCTTATAGATGTCCCGAGATGATACAACTCGGAGCTTCTTAGATAAATCTCTATAGCCTACTCTTGTATACTATCTGATCCCGAGTGATGTTTTCATGATGAGTATAGCAGCAGCCTGTAAAGGGATACATCGTAGGCGCTGGAGACAGGGGGCTGGGGGCTGCGCCCTCCCGTTTTTTCTCACGAAAACTGCACCTCAAACTCTAAATAATTGCTTTTTTGCAAATTAATGTCTTTATGTCGAGCAGGTAGTTAGAAAAGACGCCCTTTTTTTGCCCCCCCCCCCTCCCCCCCCCCCCTCCCCCCCCCCCCCCTCCGAACAAAAATGCTTCCACACGCCCATGGGGGCAACTACGTCACTGTTGCCCTATTCCTTCCCCAAGTGGGAGGAAAATATAGAAACACTTTACGATAAATCATTTTTATATTTGTAACGCTGCCCCTCTCCATTAGGAAATCTTGCCTCCCTTTTGTGCACACCCTCGATTTAGAATGACCCCGGCTACGCCACTGACTTTGAGATGCTTCGATAAATCTCTTCATACACTTGTATCCCTGAGCTCCCCTTAGCCCCCCTGAGCCACTTTGAGTTGATTTGTATATGATAGGGGTTGCGTTTTGATCCAATAACGAAATCTACGATGACAGCACTGGGATTTGGGTTCGTATACCGAATCCCCTCTCACGTCCTCCTTAGATTTCCCCTTTCTCCTTCCTCCTCATAACTCTGGGAGATCGGGGGCGTAGCAAAGATGCAAAGATGGGGGGGGGGGGGGGCGGGGGCACCCCCCCTTTTACAAATGATTGCCCCCTCACTGCCTCTACCCCCAGTGGACCTACAAAACTCCTAGCAAATAAATAAATACATACCTGGCATTAAAACCCCAAAATATATAGTTAAAGTGATGCCTGTAAAGTGTCTAACTCCACGAAAAATATTTGGAGCTTCCTCGTTTCTCTTCTGCCGTGTTGTTTAGCTTATGGTAAGAGAAAAATAAAATAGGAATGAATAAAATATGGTTAGATTTGTTCAAATGTCCCTTTAGTATGAAGATAATTATCATTGAAATCTTTTATTTGAAAAGCGTTGGCAACGCTTTTCAAATAATTGTCGTAGCTGAACACGTCCGGCCAGCGCGCGTGGGAAACCTTCCCGACCCGACTGAACTTTGAGCCGAGCGCGCGCAAATTCCATGAATTCTATACCGTCTGTAAACATACACGGGTGCGGATATCGTCAAACGGATGATTATTACTGCGACAAATCTACGGCAGGCCATCAGTATTCGGTGATAAAATATGAACTCAATATTCGTTGTTTTCACTAGGTAAACAGTGTTCGTTTTCTTTCAAACTTTCACAAATCTTTCAATTGTATTTTACAATGATATTGATATAGGATTGAAGTCTCAAATGTCATTTTGTGCAATATCTGACACTTTACATGTATCACTTTAATGTGTTCCAGTCTGCCCAATAATCATATTTCTTTCTCCATCCTGCCCTCCTTTTACCCCCGTCCCTTATTCGGATTTATTCTAGCTGCGCCCCTATATACTCCCACCTTCCTCCTCACAACTCCCAATGATTATTCGTGATGTAAGGGTAAACATACGGAAAGCCGCCCCCTCTTAAAGGAATCTAGTAACATTGTCCAAATCCATAACACTTTTACTAGAAATCTAGTAGTTCTCTCATACCTTTTTGTATTCGTATTACCAATAGAAGCATTGAACAGGTTTTTTGTTTTTCGAATTTCCCTTTTAAGATATTTACGATTGAAGTGTTCGGATTGTTAACTACCCACTGGACAGTTATCATGGTTATAACTGTGCACAAAGTCAGTGCAATGAATTCGCGAATATCACTTTGCATTTTTGCCTCATTACTCGGCTATATAACATCCATTTAACATGCAATTTCCACACATTACTAAGTGGACATATAATTTCACAACATTACACATTGTATCAACTATTCATCACTTTTTGCACATGTCAACAAAGTTACTAGATCCCTTTAACTCTTCAGATCCCTCTCGACGTGGCCCCAATTATCATCTTCCTCTACATTTTTGTTCCCTTTCTCGTTAACTTACTTGTTTATTTATTCTAATCATTTAATTAAAAATGTGTTTCAAAAATGTGTAATTCATTTGACTGTTTGACTATAATCCTCAATCTTTAACAAAAAAATCTTTTTCATTTTGCAAGTAGTGCAAACATAGCAAATGGGAGATCCCCTTCATGTTTTTTAAATTATCATAATTGTTTATCGAGGGAACATTTCCTACTTATTTTCATTCCCCTTTTGGTATGCTATGGGGATTTGTTCATTGCGTCACAAGTGAAAGTAATTTGACATTCGCCATATACCGTACCTAATGCAAACATTGTACACTTACAAAATACAGCTACTTTGTATTACATTTTGCAAAAATGTACATCCATATCTGGACTAACACAGGCGGGGTCAAACAAATAGACAGTCTGTGTTGAACATAAATAAATAAATAAATAAATGGATACATAACTAAATTTATAAATAAATAAATAAATAGATAAACAAATAAATGAATAAACAAATTAATACAAAATTAATAAATAAATAATTAAATAAATAAATAAATAAACAAATTAATATATAAATAAATAATGAAATTAATACACAAATGAATAAATAGCTATAAATGCATGGATAATTTAGTAAATAAATGAATAAATAAAATGAATAGATAAATTAATAAGTATATAAACTAACTAATTAACAAACTATCAAATAAATAGATGAATAATCTTACAAGAATACATGAGCCAACAAAAAAAAGATAAATAAACAAATAAACAAATAAATTAATTAAGTAATCAATATTAATTAGGTTTTTTCGTATGTATGGATATATTGTAATGTCCCCCATAAGAGGCCAGTTTGAAGGGGTGCGCTTCGTTATTCCGAAGGTTTTTATTCCGAAGGTTCGTTATTCCGAACACGCAAATTTCGTATACCTGAGGGTTCGTTAATCCTAAAATGAAATAGGGTTCGTTAATCCGAACATTTGTTGCATTATTCCGAAGGTTCGTTATTCCGAGGGTTCGTTATTCCGAAGGTTCGCTATTCCTAAAATGAAATCAGGTTCGTTATTCCGAAGGTTCGTTATAGTCCGAAAATAAAATCGGGTTCGTTATTCCGAAGGTTCGTTATTCCGAAGGTCCGTTATTCCGTGGGTTCGTTATTCCGAAGGTTCGCTATTCCTAAAATGAAATCGGGTTCGTTAATCCGAAAATGAATTTGGGTTTGTTATAATGCTATAATTTCATATAAAGAGATAAAATAAACTTAAATGTTTGATTGGTCTGGCCAAGGGAGGGAAAGGGGGAGGTGTATGCTTAATGCAGGCTGTAAATTAAATAAACAAAACACAGATTATAGTGTTATAACAAACCCGATTTAATTTTCGGATTAACGAACCCTATTTTATTTTCGGACTAATGAACCTTCGGAATAACGAACCCGATTTTTTTTCTCGGATAAACGAACCTTCGGAATAACGAACCCGATTTCGTTTTAGGAATAGCGAAGCTTCGGAATAACGAACCCTCGGAATAACGAACCTTCGGAATAACGAACCTTCGGAATAACGAACCTTCGGAATAACGAACCTTCGGAATAACGAACCTTCGGAATAACGAAACTTCGGAATAACGGACTGTAAGAGCCTTTGCGGGAGCAGTTGCCTCAATCGGCAATTAATGGGATACCTCACCGGTTCCCCTCGACTCTACGTCCTGACTGATGGACCCTGTCGAGTACCCAAGTAGAAGTAGAAGTAGAAGTGTAACCGTTTGAAGAGTACCATCCTTGCCCCCCCCCCCCCCTCCCTTACTCATTGCTAAGCTACTCACTGGGACAACTGAATTGTATAACTTTTCCATGAAACCCCATCCCCACCCACCCGTGCATCTTCACACATATGCTAACTCCTTTTCCGATTAGTTCATGCTAAGTACTTGGCAAGGTCAATACTTCCGACATCAATATAATTATATAGGGGGAACTGTACTTTCTCTACAACGTCTCACCCTATATTAGCTCCCCCCCCCCTTACTCGGATACGGTTGGAAACTATTTTTACAATTATATCTCACGCGTAACCCCCCCCCCCCCCCCCCGTCCCCACCCCAATATGCACATGGACACATTCATGCACCCAATCGCCACCCTTTATGATTTTTTTAAAAATAATAACAACAACAAAAACATGATAAGGGTGACACTCATGCCCTCTAAAGGAGGAATAGCACGTTCCCAAATGCCCCCCCCCGTTTCCTTTGTGGCTTTCTCTGGTCATACGATTGTTGATGATATAACTTCTTCGACCCCCTCTCCCATGATCCTTTAAAGGGATCTAGTAACTTTGTTGACATGTGCAAAAAGTGATGAATGGTTGATGCAATGTATATTGTTGTTATCTCATATGTCCACAGGGTATTGTGTGAAAATGTCAAGTCAAATGGACATTGCATGGCCAAGTTATGAGCAAAAATGCAAAGTGATATAAACTAACTCACTGCACTCACTTTGTACACGGTAAGAAAAACTCCGGGGCAGTTTTCTTATCTGAATACTTTGACATGTTTGATCGTACTGTAACGAAAGGGAAATTTGAAAAACCGAAACCTGTCCCATGATTTATTTTGAGGATTTGGACAATGTTACTAAGTCCCTTTAACACCCTTCTCTAAATATTTCATGGAATGCTAAGTATAGGCCATCTACTTGGCAGGGATGGAGTCCACTCTAATGTATGGGAGCTGCGATTTCTCGATTGCACCCCTCCCACATCGTATCTTTGTAGCTCATCCTGGCTACGCCATTGATGGTACAGCTTCTTCCACGTACATAACCTTTGTCCATGCACCCTCATCTCTTTTCTGATTATCTCATGTAATACGTAGTCTACTGTATATGGCAAAGATAATATACTTGATCCTCTATAATTATGGTAAACAGGTGAAATTGCACGTTCTCCATTGAATCCGCCCCCTCTTGTTGTTGACCCTTTCTACGTGACCTCTTCCACAAATAAGCCCCCCTCCCTTCCCCATGCCCTATCAGCCCCTTCCCCATGCCCTATCAGCCCCTTCCCCATGCCCTATCAGCCACTTCCCCATGCCCTGTCAGCCCCTTCCCCATGCCCTATCAGCCCCTTCTCCATGCCCTATCAGCCCCTTCCCCATGCCCTATCAGCCCCTTCCCCATGCCTTATCAGCCCCTTCCCCATGCCCTATCAGCCCTTCCCCATGCCCTATCAGCCCCTTCCCCATGCCCTATCAGCCCCTTCCCCATGCCCTATCAGCCCCTTCCCCATGCCCTATCAGCTCCTTCCCATGCCCTATCAGCCCCTTCCCCATGCCCTATCAGCCCCTTCCTCATGCCCTATCAGCCCCTTCCCCATGCCTTATCAGCCCCTTCCCCATGCCCTATCAGCCCTTCCCCATGCCCTATCAGCCCCTTCCCCATGCCCTATCAGCCCTTCCCCATGCCCTATCAGCCCCTTCCCCATGCCCTATCAGCCCCTTCCCCATGCCCTATCAGCCCCTTCCCCATGCCCTATCAGCTCCTTCCCATGCCCTATCAGCCCCTTCCCCATGCCCTATCAGCCCCTTCCTCATGCCCTATCAGCCCCTTCCCCATGCCTTATCAGCCCCTTCCCCATGCCCTATCAGCCCTTCCCCATGCCCTATCAGCCCCTTCCCCATGCCCTATCAGCCCCTTCCCCATGCCCTATCAGCCCCTTCCCCATGCCCTATCAGCTCCTTCCCATGCCCTATCAGCCCCTTCCCCATGCCTTATCAGCCCCTTCCTCATGCCCTATCAGCCCCTTCCCCATGCCCTATCAGCCCCTTCCCCATGCCCTATCAGCCCCTTCCCCATGCCCTATCAGCCCCTTCCTCATGCCCTATCAGCCCCTTCCCCATGCCTTATCAGCCCCTTCCCCATGCCCTATCAGCCCTTCCCCATGCCCTATCAGCCCCGTCCCCATGCCCTATCAGCCCCTTCCTCATGCCCTATCAGCTCCTTCCCATGCCCTATCAGCTCCTTCCCATGCCCTATCAGCCCCTTCCCCATGCCCTATCAGCCCCTTCCCCATGCCCTATCAGCCCCTTCCCCATGCCCTATCAGCCCCTTCCCCATGCCCTATCAGCCCCTTCCCCATGCCCTATCAGCCCCTTCCCCATGCCCTATCAGCCCCTTCCTCATGCCCTATCAGCCCCTTCCCCATGCCCTATCAGCCCCTTCCCCATGCCCTATCAGCCCCTTCCCCATGCCCTATCAGCCCCTTCCCCATGCCCTATCAGCCCCTTCCCCATGCCCTATCAGCCCCTTCCTCATGCCCTATCAGCCCCTTCCCCATGCCTTATCAGCCCCTTCCCCATGCCCTATCAGCCCCTTCCTCATGCCCTATCAGCCCCTTCTCCATGCCCTATCAGCTCCTTCCCATGCCCTATCAGCCCCTTCCCCATGCCCTATCAGCCCCTTCCCCATGCGCTATCAGCCCCTTCCCCGTGCCCTATCAGCCCCCTCCCCATGCCCTATCAGCCCCTTCCCCATGCCCTATCAGCCCCTTCCCCATGCCCTATCAGCCCCTTCCCCATGCCCTATCAGCCCCTTCCCCATGCCCTGTCAGCCCCTTCTCAATGCCCTATCAGCCCCTTCCCCATGCCCTATCAGCCCCTTCTCCATGCCCTATCAGCCCCTTCCCCATGCCCTATCAGCCCCTTCCCCATGCCCTATCGGCCCCTTCCCCATGCCCTATCAGCCCCTTCTCCATGCCCTATCAGCCCCTTCCCCATGCCCTATCAGCCCTTCCCCATGCCCTATCAGCCCCTTCCCCATGCCCTATCAGCCCCGTCCCCATGCCCTATCAGCCCCTTCCCCATGCCCTATCAGCCCCTTCCCCATGCCCTATCAGCCCCTTCCCCATGCCCTATCAGCCCCTTCCCCATGCCCTATCAGCCCCTTCCCCATGCCCTATCAGCCCCTTCCCCATGCCCTATCAGCCCCTTCCCCATGCCCTATCAGCCCCTTCCCCATGCCCTATCGGCCCCTTCTCCATGCACTATAAGCTCCTTCCCCAAGCCCTATCAGCCCCTTCCCCATGCCCTATCAGCCCCTTCCCCATGCCCTATCAGCCCCTTCCCCATGCCCTATCAGCCCCTTCCCCATGCCCTATCAGCCCCTTCCCCATGCCCTATCAGCCCCTTCCCCATGCCCTATCGGCCCCTTCCCCATGCCCTATCAGCCCCTTCCCCATGCCCTATCAGCCCCTTCTCCATGCCCTATCAGCCCCTTCTCCGATTAGTCAATGCAGTGGCGTATAGCGTGGTCGGACTGTTTGGGGCACGCTAATTATTGGGGCCACACTCGATTTCTTTGTTTTTTTAAAATAAATTTCCCATAGTGATTATTTCTTGCTTTTGTGAAATGATTATAGGGTACGCCCCTCTCCATGAATCCCTAGCTCCGTCATGTCCGGAGCTGATTTTATGTAATGATAAATAGGCTAGCTACTTGGCAAAGATGATACTTAATTCCGCCCCCTATCTATAGGAGGAGATGCACTTTCTAAGTTACACCCTCTTCAATTGTAGCTCACCCTGGCTACACCACTGCTTGTATATAACTTATTCCACGTACTGAATATGGGGTACCCCTGAATATGCTTCTCTTCCATGGAACATCGGCCCCCTTTCCAATTATTTCTTGTACCATAAGTACATGAAGTACTCGTAGGCTTCCGCCTTGGCAGCGATGATACTTCCGCCCTCTATAGGGGGAACTGCACTTTACTACAAAATAATATACAAGAATCTTCCCGCCGCATCTCTCTCTATCTCTCCGCCGTGTCACGATCGAGATGACTTATCCAGCCAGTGACTGTCATGATGAGGCAGTAATTGTTACAGCTGTATTTATGGAATTGACAGACTGGCCGAGTTTTCGACAATCGTTACCGCCATCATCAAGACTTGACGTTGAATTCGTGTGACAGCCTGCCTGAACTTCGTCGAGAGAGTCATACATATGGTTATGGAGTCATGATGAACACTATACTTCGTCGTAGTTGGGTATATGACATGTTTATATAGGTACTCCTGAGTACCTTGCAAACTTGCAACATCTACAGTGGCCATAGTAGCTGCAAAAACACTGAACATTACATAAAGCTAAATAGAAATGCATTTCACCTGTGCGAGTATTATACTCCTAGGAGGTTCTGCACAGTACCGGAAAAAGAAGAAGAAGAAGATATCCAGAATTAAAAACACTACTATACATTGCTATATTTTCCATTAAAAAACCTAAACTGGATACAACGGAATTTAGTCTCATTAATGCAACCTTTCACGCTAAGATCAAATTTTAAATAATTTGACTTAGTTTGCATAGCATACATAGCTTTATATTTGGGGACATTTTAATGGAACACGTTTGGCTATAAAATCAACCAAGTGAACAAAGTTACATTCAATTGCTTGTCACAACTCCCCTCTTTAAAAATCAATAATGTTTGTTCATGTTTTACGAAATAACATTTAACATGAAAAGCTCTATTATAAAACTAATTTATTTCTGACAGATGCATTTTATGTTAACATCATTTCGTTTATCCTAATAATTGTACATGATTCTGGTTGTTTTATGTTCGGTGTCGCTTCAAATTAAACCACTTTCACCGTCTCCTTTCATCGGTCATCCCGAGTGATATAACTCGTCCGATTTGTTTCAATTTAAAATTCAATCAATGAGGATTACACGCAAGTGTCAATAGGGTCCGTGAAAGGCTTCAAATGGCGAATCGAAAAGTAACAGCTCCAGTAATGGAGTGTCTGTCACGATGTCACCCCCATCATGTCTTATCGATCCCGCCTTTCATCCCGCTCGCCTTTTTAGCGGGGAAGGCGAAAAGCCGAGACAAGATGGACAGGAGAAGAAACGAATATGAAAAGGGCGGGGAACAATGGCGCTTGAATCATGAATACCACTAGCATTAGCGATGCTAGAATGACGAGAATAGGACGAGTTATTGGATAGCAGGGACCGGGAATTGAATGTATTGTCCCACCATTAGAGGGATGATTAAATATTCATCCGCCCTCTGGGCCAAACATGAATACATTTTTTGGTTGAACCTACTTAACGGAAGAGATCAATTATTGCCCTGTAAGCCGCCACTCATCTATTCAAAACTCATGTCAAAGCATCGAAACTCAGAACACCTTTTCCCCCACTTCAGAAAATGTATTTCAGTGAACATCATGAATGCTCTATAATATCTATTTTTCGATCAGTATGACTATGAAGATAATCTTGTTTGCTCCTGAGTATCTTCTTTATTACAAGCGTGAATAAACACAAAAAAAGCCGGTACATTCTAGACTCGGAATCTATAAGGGAAGAATCGTGGCAAAGTCTTGCGTGTGAATTGAAACAATACCCTCGCTATCACTGATCAATGGCTATCGATTGTGTCGAAAAGTAAAAGTTCGTTTAAATAGATCGATACGCAATCTCTTATCGGAGAGAATGTTTCATAATCGATCGTTGGAGTTTGTACATTTTTAATGAACAGCAGTCCATTGATGTGTGAACACTCTAAAATGGCAGTCAAGTTAATGTAACAGAAAAAATCATAACCAACTTAAAAGTTTAAAAGTGTGATGGAAACCCATCCTCTTGATGATTTTGTTTAAAACTAGGTTTAAACAGATCCATGGACAATTCGTAATCGAATTGTCTTTACATCTAATCTTGATTATATGTAAAATAGCTTATAGGAAACTGAAACAGCTATCCATTATAAAGCCGAGACCCATATAAAGCAGTATGCACAAGAACAAGTTTGACACAGTTTTCTACATGAAGCCATTTTTCTTGATGGTTATGTTTGAAAATTGAAATTATAATTTAAGTGTATCGATGGTTGACCCCTCTCAATATAATGTCATAATCGATTGTTCGATTGATTTTTATTTCCATCTTCCTGTTATGGTTTGTAGAAACTAAAATACCGGTGAAGTGTATACTATCTGGAATTATGTATAAAAAAAACCCTCAACTACTAACCCACGTGACAAAGTTTGGAAGAATATTTGAATAGATTGATATACCATCCTGCAACTCTCATAAACGTTCACCATCGAGTGCCCGATTGTATCCAGGTAAAGTGTCTAACTCCACGAAAAATACTTGGAGCTTCCTCGTTTCTCTTCTGCCGTGTTGTTTAGCTTATGGTAAGAGAAGAATAAAATAGGGTTCGATTTTTTCGAATGTCCCTTTAGTATGAAGATATGATCATTGAAAATCATTATTTCAAAAGCGTTAGCTAACGGTTTTGATAAAAAGTACAATTGTCGTCGCTGAACACGTCCTGCCAGCGCACGTGGGAAATTTTCCCGACCCACTGAACTTTGAGCCTAGCGTGCGCAAATTCCATGAATTCCGTACCGTATGTAGCTGTATACACGGGTGCGGATATCGTCAAGATCAAACGGATGATTAATACTGTGACAAATCTACAACAGACCATCAGTATTCGGTGATAAAATATGAACTCAATATTCGTTTTTTTCACTAGGTAAACAGTGTTCGTTTTCTTTCAAACTTTCACAAATCTTTCAATTCTATTTTACAATGATATTGATATAGGATTGAAGTCTCAAATGTCAGTTTTTGCAATATCTGACACTTTACACGGATCACTTTAACCCTCATATGATTTCGATTTGTTGCGAAAGTTACTACAGTGTGATCACGAAAGAATCTTCTACATTATTTTCTTTTACAAAAACAACAACAACGGAAAACAGAGACGCATTTAGAATGAGATGCTAGGAAACTATATACATGTACATGCTACATAATTGTTGGAAATGGTATTTTCTCGTCCAATGTATTATTATGAAGAGCTTAGTTCTAAAAGGCACTAAATCCACTTTCCATGAAACATGATTTAACGATAACATGTGTACATTGATAAGCTACGTAGCTATCTATAAAAAAAAAATGTAAGGACAAATTACAGAATCCAAATCAAAACATGGGACGTCCCATTTTCATATTCCCATAGCATAGGCATATCAGTGTACAAAGTTGGATGAAGAACTACTTTTCTCTAAAGTTGAAAAGGTGGATTTAGCGCCTTTTATAGTAAAAACATTGGTATCTTCTTGCGGGCAAGTTTGAAAAAGGGCACAATTAAAGGGATCTAGTAACTTTGTTGAGATGTGCAAAAACTGATGAATGGTTGATGCAATGTATACTGTTGTTATCTCATATGTCCTCAGGGTATTGTGTGAA
Organism: Echinarachnius parma; assembly: GCA_037951105.1. Taxonomy (NCBI): domain Eukaryota; kingdom Metazoa; phylum Echinodermata; class Echinoidea; order Clypeasteroida; family Echinarachniidae; genus Echinarachnius; species Echinarachnius parma. Next base: position 39,699 of record JBAMJV010005967.1, read on the forward strand.
AATTTCAGGTCAAATGGACAATGTATGGCCAAGTAATGAGCGAAAATGCAAAGTGATATTGGGTGATATTCACCAACTCACTGCATTCACTTTGTACAGGGATGAAAATCTCGCCCGGAGATTTTCTTATCTCAATACTTCAATCATACATATCTTTGTAATGAAAGGGAAATTTGAAAAACCGAAAGCTGTCCCATGATTTTATTGTTAATACGAATACAACAAGGTATAAAGGAACCGCTAGAATTACAATTTTATTTTGAGGATTTGGACAATGTTACTAAGTCCCTTTAAGTAATGAAAAGGGTGAGGTTAAGTTCCAGTATGACTTGGCTGGAGCACGCTCTACACCATCGCCATTAACTTATTAGCTTCATATACTTCTTTTATTTGTGTCTCCAATCGCTCATATTATGCGCAAGCTCAATCAAAATCTATAGCTGCGACATTCAATTCATAAAGTAGCAAGAGTTAGGCCTCCTTAAAGGGATCTATAGTAACATTGTCAAAATCCTCAAAATCCTCATTGTATTCGTATTACCAATAGAAGCATGGACCTAGTTTCAGTTTTCCAAATTTCTCTTTCGTTATAAAGATATGTATGGTTGTATGGTTGAAATGTTCATATTTTAACTATCTACTGGATAGTTATAACTATGTACTATTTAACAAAATATCACTTTGCATTTTCGCTCATTACTCTGCCAAATAATATTCCATATTCCTTACATTTTGAAACATTTCTTAGTTGACAAATCAGATCATAACAATAAACATTTTATCATCCATTCATCATTTTGTGCACATGTCAACAAAGTTACTAGATCCCTTTAATCAGAAAGAACGGGCGGTGTTTTGTCGTCGTCGAGCACAGTGAGGGGATCGTCACCGAAAACCAGCGTGTATAAGTCAATGCACGACTACCAAATCAGCATCAGGGAAAATTGATACAGACCTTCTACGCATTCGAATTAACCCAATAAGCCTGATGTAAATTGATAAAATTATGGTGTGTGTGATGCGGGTAATTTCGTGTCATGTATATAGCCCACGTGACGTATGCCTCAGTCTATATCACTCGATTCATGAAAAGTATTTATTATGACATAATTGTGGGGTATGCATGTAATAGATGTAATGTGATTTAATGTCACCTATAACCCGTATTGTTAAATCGTGAAACGAAACATAATGATTAATATTATAATGTCGAGTAGAGCCTGTATTTTCAAAGAAATCTATAGTATCTTTGTTGGCATGTGCAGAAAGTGATAAATGGCTGATATAATGTGTAGCTTTGTGATCTGATATGTCCTCCGAGTATTGTGTAAAAATGTTACGTTAAATGGATGCAATATGGCCGAGTAATAAGCGAATATGCAATGTAATATTTGCTGACTCATTGCAATTACTTTGTACACAGTTATGACTATCCAGTGGATAGTAAAAAATCCGTAAATATCTTTCTAACAAAAGTTGTGTGGATTTGAACAATGTTGCTAGATCCCTTTAAAACCATGAAATTTATGTGTAATCTAATGTCACGTAGCCCAAGGCCAGGGCCTTAAGAAAAAAAACACACACATGAAAGTATGTTTTATTGCATAAGTGTAGGATAGATGAGCCAAGGTGAAAGCCGTAAACTGGATATTCGATATATCGCATAAAACAATTTTTTGTTTATAATGATAGTATAGGTTTTGTTTGCGTCAAAGCGTGACGTCACGCGAAAGTGACTGAACAGTTCTACAAAGCTCGAAGTAGGCCATAATTATGTGTCAATGCTTTATCAAAATAAGGGGAGAGGGCGAAGGGTGTGACGTTGCTCCCCTCCCCGATCATTTGAGACTCTTTACCCCCTCACATCGCCCTATCCATTTAATACCTTTAGGAAGAATGAAAAAAGAATATACATGTACATAACACATCAACCTCGTGGGCACAGACTACCGCACCCCTCATTGGGAACATTGCCCCCCTTTTCTGCCCCCTATAGCTCCGTATAGCCCCCTTCAGGGATTAACCCTGACAACGCCAAGATACATTTCATGTTTACATTATAAACTCTCTAGGACGATTAAATTACATTCATCATCGGTCATAATTCATCGAGCAAGGAAGAGCTAAGGGAGGATAATAACCCGATTTTTGAGTTTTAATACTTATGACGATTGATGCTGTTTATGAGGATAACACTTTATTACACGATTCATTCCTAGATACTTATTATGAATTATATACGAATTATGACCAATTAAATGAATGTTATTCACTCGCCCATGGTTACAATAAGACTCTTAAAAACAAGGTGTTTCTTGTAAGAAAGATGTTCAACTAATGTTACATCAGGATAATAACCTCTCGAACATAATTATTGCTTTGTTCTAACCAGATGAATGATCATCATTGTCTGAAAGCAAACAATTAATATATTTATGATAATCTAGTATCTTCTTAGCGATTCTTAGGTATAATTTTCAAAACAATGTTCCATTTTCATAAACGTTTCATTACATAAAGTAATCTACAAAGCGATAGAGAATTAATGCAGTCATCGTGCGAATATACGTGTAAGATCAAGGGTACTCATGAACACCCTTTTTCTTATTTCTTGTAACCGCCTTTTTTTTTGGGGGGGGGGGGTTGGGGGCGTGGGGGCACTTTGTGAACACAAACGACGAGTTCAGTGTCATCTGTGAAAGTGTCAGGTGTTGTATGTTATATGGCAGGTGATAAGAGTTTGTACTGAAGTCGTGCGAAAGAGAAGAATACTCATGAAGATTTCCTAAGGTTTTATTTTAGGGGGGGGGGGGGGCACTTTGTTAAAACATACGATGAGTTCGGGTAAGGACCAAGTGTCATGTATGATGACGGTGTCAGGTGCTGTATGTTATCAGGTAGGTGATGAGTGGTTTGTACTGGAATCGTGTGGAAGTAAAGCTGCAGATTTCCCATCTGTTCCTTGTCTACCTTTTTGTGTGTGTGTGTGTGTGTGGGGGGGGGGGGGGGATTACTTTGTGAAAATTGCGAAAGTTCAGGTCAGGACCGAATGTCGTGTATGACGGTGTCAGGTGCTGTGTGCTGCCAGGTGTTCAGGGGTTTGCACTGAAATCGTGCGGAAGAAAAGCTGAAGATTTCCTATTCTTTACCATGTCTTCCTTTTTTTTGTCGGGGGGGGGGGGGGGGGGGGGTACTTTGTGAAAATTGCGAAAGTTCAGGTCAGGACCGAATGTCGTATATGGCGGTGTCAGGTGTTGTATGCTGCCAGGTATTGAGGGGTTTGTACTGAAATCGTGCGGAAGAAAAGATGAAGATTGTCTTTCTTTTTTTGTCGGGGGTGGGGGAGGGGGGCACTTTGAGAACGCACACAATGACTTAAGGTCAGGACCGAATGTCGTGTATGGCGGTGTCAGGTGCTTGTTGCTAGGTGATTATGGTTTGTACATGGGTGTTGAGGAACGGTGTGCTCATGAAGATTTTCCTTTCTTTTCCCTGTTTTTCCTTTTCCTTGGGGGGGGGGGGGGGGGGCATTTTGTGAGCGCTAAGTTCAGATGTCAGATGACGGTGTCAGGTGCTGTATGTTGCCAGGTGATGAGGGGTCTGTATACGGAAAGCTTGCTCTCATAAATATGTCATCCCTATGCTCCGGGATGACCTAATAATACGGATCTGATACCCCATTTCACATCTATAAAGTTAAACCGTTTCTTGAGTCGGTCCAGAATCTTGGTTTAACTTCTGATATGAACGGAATTAGACCAGTTTAAACATCGCGATATTATTATTTCCTCAATTAAGACCTGTCTACGACTTCGAATTGATCAAATTGAAGACCGGTATTAAACCTAAATGTAACTTTGGTTTGAAACGAAAGGTAAAAGTTTTAAACGGTTAAAAGTTTGAACCTAAAAATAATGTGAAATGGGGCATAATATATCAACAAGTGAAAGTTGGTTTGGTCACGTGACCGCATGTTTATGACAATTGGTCTAGATTTATGTGCACGAGTTGTGATTGGAACCAGGCTGTCTCGACATATATATATACCAGTTGTGAAAACAGAATAACAATAAATATGGTGATTTTCTTTATTGTCATTTCTGAATAATCCTTATTGATTACAAATACAATCAAAAGATCAGTCGGATTGTGTGTTGATCTGAGAAAACAAAGTTTTAGCGGTTGCATTTGATTTATTAAATCGTATAAATGAATGAAAAGAATCACCGATTGATATCGCATAACAGTTAACACTGTAAAAAACACACTTTAGTATACATAGGACTATGGACATAGAACTGGGCATACATGCAAATGTAATTCATGGATTAAACTAACTTAGTGATAACTATAAACCACTGGTAAGAAAAAGAACATTTTCAATTTCTACTCAGATTTACAAATAATCCTCAGTCCTCATTTTGTAACAACGATGAACGAAGACAAAAGCTATTGTCAGATCTGTTTCATAATGTCAGAAAAGGTACTATAAGGACATTTTTGGAAACTAATATTGTTATGAGAAGTTATATTAAACATAACAGATTGTTTTAATCAGTATAAGAAACTTATATCAAGCATACTAAGAAACCAATGTTAAACGTGCAAAATGTTTTCTATACTGTAGATATCCTGAAATGAACCATGTGGGCGAACATTCCCGTATTTTATAGATAAGAGAGAACATGATTTGTAATAATCGCTGTTTTTAACTGTTTTCAAATCATTCGTGGACTGCGTGATGTGGTATTAAAATGTCTCATGATTAATAATAATAATCGAATCCGACTCGGTGTATATTTTCAAAACCCCAATGTTTCATTGTTTGAAGAAGAAAAAAAAAGAAGAATTTTTATTACGCTCGTTATTGAGAATAAACAATTCGTCTGATAAAATATCCATTCCCACTTTGACCCCTATAGCTTTGCCACAAAACCTCAAATCCGTCACCCTTTTATCTCCTTTCGAGCTTTCCTTTTACCCATGAATAAAAAGAAATAAAATAACCCAGCGTTCTGAATCCACGTCCTCATTTATCACGGCCGGGTTTATTTATCTATTTTCTATTCCAGCAAGTTTATGAAAACATACAAAAGCGATGAGTTATTGCGCGGCTCAGCATTAAGCTCCTCAAAGGATTTTCAACCTTACTACCAAGTTCAAACTGAACAAGGGTGCTTTTAAAGTGTCTTATTTAACCCCTGAGAAGCGTTTTGGCGCGCAATTTATATGCTAACCTTTATCAAGTGAACATTATCAGCTTGAACTGGGTTCCAAAGCCTTGATATTGAACTAAACAAGAGGAGACGAACGCACCTCGAGATGATCTAGAAAAAGCAGACCTTAATTTACTGTGTCAAGGATAGTCAAGATCATAAAAATGAACTCGGTTCAGCTAGCTCTCGCAAATCCCCCACGTATTTGTACTTCAACTATAAATATGGTTAGTTTATCCTTCTTTTACTTCCACACATAAATCATAAACAAAATTATGAGAAATGTGTTTGTGAAATGAATATTATCACATGTGTGATGATAAGCATGATACAGGTGCATGCGTTCAATGATGTTAGTAAAAGTTAACGCGGAGTAACTCATAAATATGTATGTTCATTATCGACGGGCGTGATTTGCACAATATGAACGTGGTGAAGTTTGTCTTTATATGCTTGCTATCATAAGGCGTAGCTACGGGTTACGGGCTAAGGAGGACATTGTGGACACACACACCCAGAAATATAATTCGACAACAAATAATAATCATTATTCATTATTCATAATCAAACATACCAGGGTGTTGCTGCTGTTGTCGAAGGACCTAAATCGTATGGGAAGACAGTCCCCGTCTATGAACATGTATACCCGGTCGTCAAAGTTGTAGGTTTGATTTGAATTTATTTCCACATTTCACACAAAAAGTCATGCCCCGTTGCAGAAAGAGATGCACAATCGATTGTAAAGTTGCAATTATTGTAAGTCAGATCATGTGACTAAATGCGCAGATCTGGTTGGTTGAAATGCGCAAATTTTCTGACTTACAATTATGTAACCGAATGTAACTTACAGTCGTAAATGTATCACTTTCTGCAACGGGGGCCACAATTTATTTCACAATTAAATAAACAAACAAACAAACAAACAAAGCACTATCTTTATGACAAACAAAAACACAAATACAATGTAACATACACAGAACATACACAGAACACAGAACTATATAGAATAAAACGATATAAATTACATAATACATCAAAGAAAGAGTAGTTTTGTAACGTAATCATGATGATGTGAAATATACGGGTGAACCATGTAAAAGAAGCAGAGCTTGTAATACGATCATCGTAATATTTGGTTGGAGTTAGGAAGGGGAGATGCGCCCGGTTGCTAATGAGTAATGCCTGATGACCGCAGACGGGATTGGTGGTGAAAGGATCTCAAACAACATGTTTTTCACTGAGATTAGTGTTTTTTCGATGATAGTCATTCATCTTTCTTTCATTGCAATAATAACCATTTGACACTATTTCACTGTGAGCGGTCCTTGGGGATATCCCCATAGTCAAAGACTCACAATTCCGAACACACTAATTCATTTATTAATCTGGAATAATCGGATTTGCTGATCACCCACTTTTGTAATTTGTTAATCCGAGTGTTCCAAATTTGTTATTCCGAAAATAATATATAAAAAAACGTCCGTTTTCCGGAATTATGTATAATGTGCGGACAACCTCCCATTCGGAATAATATTAGTGCCGGTCCAAACCTTTTATGACAAAACGTAGGAAATGCATGTAAATGTTTGATTTCAACTGTACCAACGTTTCCATTCCAGTTTTGAAATCGTTTGTCTGCTTTCGCGCTAAACGTTAGACATTTTAGGGAGGGAGGAAAAGAGGAGTGGAGTACGTATAGCTATAGAGCCATTAGAGGTGCAATTTGCCCCCTCTTATGCTTATTTGGGATACCTCAAATGGGAGAGAAAATAAATAAATAAATGACAATAAAAAATAGGAATAGAAATAAATAGAAAATAAACAAACAAACAAACGAGCAACTAAACAAAACAAAACAAACTAAGTAATTGAATACAGTCATACAAAAAAAACCCAGAAAGAACGACAGAAAGAGGAAGATGGCAAACATAGCAAAGAAGAAAAGAAAGTATACGTGTCACCGACAGACCGACTTGTATCCGGCCTTTTTTAAACCAATAATGGTTTTGTCCTCGATCATGTCATGTAGGCCTATACCGAGCATCTTCAACAATAATATCCAATCACAATGATCGATCATGTTGCAGTGATATCAATGGTAATATACCATGCAATACTCAAGCAAGGATGTAAGCACACAATTAACCTTCCCAGTTTTCCTAAATCGACTCTAATTTCTGAAATTGCCGATTTATACCTTCATGTTCATGTCATCTTGTGGAAATGGATGTGGGAGAGGGACAATGGAATTGTGGGGGAATGTTTCTTTACACCCCCCCCCCCCCCCCCCCCACCCCCTGTACTGTAACCCTGTGGCTCCATATCGTAAATGGCCAAAAATAAATTATAAAAGAAACGTATACACCATGTTTATGCTTATATCATGTTATCCCCCAACGCCCATGGGAAACCTTACTTTCCTCTTTGCCCCCCCCCCCTCCCCCCCACCCCTCCGCTCCCTGGGTTAACCATATTCTGTGCCACTGTCCTACCATCGCCTTGTCTTCACGGTCGTGTCTACAGAACTCTACAGATATTATATACATTGAGATGACCGTTAGTAACCCTCTATCATCGTCATCTTATTCCATATACCACAATCCTTGGGAAAACTGAATTAATTTCACTAATCCATGAAGATCCCCATCCATGCAGTACTATTGGATCTATTCTTCGAATTGTAGAAAAAAAATCTCCCAGAATAATCCCCCTTTTTGTTGGATTCGTTTGAATAACAATCGCGTCGCGGAGATAACTGGGGGACAACGACTAAAAGAGAGGAAAGCGGTGGAGGGAGAAAATTACGTGTCAATAAGTGAAAACAAATTTATTTAAATTCTCTTTCTGCGCATCGTATATAAAAAAAGACAGACGAATAGGTGATGACAAAACAGCTTAAAGTATAGTTTGTCATTGGAAGAGCGATTCTCGTAACATGTTAATAACTTGTTTTTTTGTTATATCTGCAAGCTAACTTCCGGTGGCTTTTTGAGTGATGTCACTCTCTCGTCTTATTCACGTTATCATGTTTTGATTTTCCGCTCTGAAAACCAAAGAGAGGAAGTGATTAGGTGAAATTTAAATTAAGCCGACCGAAACCTTGTTACTACCTTCAAGTTGATTAACGCTCATGCATGATAACGTGAAGAGAAAGTTATAAATGAAGCCAACCGGACATACCTTGACATGAATTTTTATTTTGAAGAGAATGTTTTGAAAATAATTTATCACGTTTATTTCCACCTCACTTCGCGATAGGTGTCACATCATGATGACCATGATGACACACTTTCGGTTGTGAGTCTCCAGTGACCATGGTAACTCTGGATACATGGCAAGAGGACTTGTTTGATGATGACAATTAAAAAGTTTGTTTTATGGTTAGTATGACTTTACTTTATTTTTGCTCTGTTTTATATAAGAATCACGATTTTGTTTACGATTTATTTATCACGACTATATTACTAAAATAATAATAATTACAGTAATTACTTTTATAATCAAAATAATTCAAAGTGATGAAGTAAATTAACTAAATAAAAACAAGTCAACTATATGTATTGAAATCTGTCAATAATGAATAGGTTATCAATATCAATCGTTTTGTTGCGTGAGGTAAAATAGAGGAATACGTCTTTATAATGCACCTGCTGTCAAAATATCAACAAGATAAGTTGGGAAAAGGGAACTCCGTGACAAGCACGTATTGTTCTCAGATATTTAAACTTCCCATGCACAACTTCAGGTGAAAGTAAAACACTCGAGAGTACAGTAGATTGTTGGCTTGGCGGGGGCTGGCTTATGACGTAGGAGGCTAGTCAAACACTCAGTGCTCAAAATAGGGGGGATTATTGGAACTTGGAAGATAGGGGAGGGGAGAGAGGGGAGAGGGGAGAGGGGAAAACGAGTGGGAGGGGCAGTATCGTAGCTCATGAGGGGCAAGGGGCAACATTTTGCATAAACAATATTAAAAGAAAAACAAATGAGGAAAATCCTTTGAAAAATAAATAATTATACACAATGTGCCCCCACTAATCAAGTTGCCCCCCCCCCCCCCCCCATATATAGGTAATAGGTGTTATATTGTCGTTGATTGTATTGTTTGTTTTCGGTGCGAAGACACACAAACGGGGGTCACAAGATCGAGAGGGATGGGGATATAAGGGATAAGGGGAGAGGGAGGGAGAAGCGGCCGGAGGAGGGGGGGGGGGGGGGGGGGCACATGAGAAAAGTCCCAACTTTTTTAGTAGATTGGGTATACATTGTGGTAGCCTTTTGACAAGGGCTCACATCAGAAATGACTAGTGCACAACTAGTCGAGGGTATACTGGAGGAGCAGTTGCTGCTCGTGTGATAGTCGCGTTCGCCAGTTGTTGTTCCTATCACGCATGTGGCTCAGACGCAAGGCCTTGTCAAAAGGCTAATTAGGGGGCAGAGGCGGTTGGAGGGGGGGGGGGGGGGGGTTAGCAATATGGAAGCAAAGGTTGATTGACTCCATATTTCGTCTCACTTTTAGTTCAGCCTTGAATTTAGTCTATTATGGGGGGCTATTTTGCTCGCGCCATTATCACCAGTGTGTTCAGAGTAAATAAAGGTAGGCTTTGAGCGACAGCTCCAGTTCCTTACTTTTTACCTGAACATCGCTGCGCTAACCAAGCAAGCAAGGGCCACAACAAAAAAACACCCCAATTACTGACTGTTTTTCACTGTTATCAGGCAGTTTGGAGTTAAATTATTATTGTCATAACCTTGTGTTCCAAGTCATGTTCATAGACCCATATAAGACCCCAGTGTTAACGTGCCCCGTGGACCTCAAATCCTGTCCGTTGCACGTGTACAGAACCCAGTCACATAATGACAAGGAAATTGGGGGTATGAACTTTTACTAATGCAAATAATAATTACGATGAAAAGATTTTGAATTTGAATGGCGGAAACGTGCATGTTTCCAAATTGACGAAATGCTTTATTTGACATGCATGCTCATGTTTCTTTAAACAGATATTTCTGATAATGAATCACGCAAAAGGTCGTGCAAATGCGACAGGCTATGCACTAGTATCCGGGATACACAAATTATAACAATTTCTTTCTTATACGTCACACCTAATTAAAATGTTCACAAGCGAGAAGTAGTGCCTCATTTGCTGCACTGAATAACTGTTCCGGTGTTATTTTGTTCACCATATATAGTTGGTTCGTCATGATTAATTAGTTGAACCTGATTAATTAGTAGAACCTCATTAACTATGATAACAAAAATAATATATATTATTGTATCACTTTTGTAATTTATAAGTACTTTAAGTGTAAATTATGATCATAGGAAGAATTAATGGCTATGAATAGAAACATAAGCGTCAGAAAATATGTTTCGAAAAGCAATTTCACTGCAATATTCTTGGTAATTTAGGAAACACATTAATCAAATTGTGCAATAATGTTGAACAAGTTTCTTAGTAAAAGTTACGACTACTTTGTAACTCGGTACTTCAACACTGTCGTATAAATATAAGGTGAGTACGTGTACACTGTTAAAACGCTGTGTACAAAAACGCTGTGAAAATGGTTGTTGAATCTTTTCATACAACTTTAGGTGTAGCATGATAAGTTGTACAAAGAAGGGTTGTGTGAAGCGGCCATTGTTCAAGCGTTGATGAAACGTGTTAAATCACGTGATAGCTTCGACCACGAAATCATCGCGACGAAACCCCTTTTGTCCCATCGCACACCAAGCGAACCGAGTTTAGCGCAGTGGTAGCGTGTATAGTCTTATAACCCAAAGACCCCCGGTTCGATTCCTAACCTTGCCGCTTTTACATCTTGTTTTGTATTTGCTATTTCAACAATTGAAATTTATTCTAAACAACCGTTGTAGAACAAATTAAAACAACAGTTGTGTAAACTTTAAGCAACTGGGGTTGTTGAATGTTTTCAACAACAGTTGGATGGTTCATATGTTAAACAGCGGTTGTTGAACATTTTCAACAAGTTGTTGAATTTGTTTACACGGCGTTTTAACAGTGTATGTATGGATCGATCGAATCGTTGCAACCCCGATAATATAATCAAGAAACTTATCCTTGCTGATCGCAAATGAATTAATGAACCACCTCCACACTATATGACATTTTTTGTATAAATTGATCATCCCGATTAGCATAATTAGTGTAATATATATTCCTTGTCCTGAATAGAACGAAGGCTGCACGTAGGTGCAGATATAATGTTGGAGCCAGATTGAATGAGATTAGCGCTAATCCAATCCCACGTCCGAGTTCACGAAATCTAGTATGTCTTGTCATTAGCGTATCCAAGGCATCCTAGGGGGTGCGAGAAGGGAAGGGGGTGTAAGCATGGGCGTATATACTTACGTAATACCTATTCATCAGGGGTGGGGGGGGGGGGGGGTGAATGAATAGATCATCCCCCCCTGATGAATAGGTATCAATGACAGATCTACGCCCATGGGTGTAAGGGAGGGGACTGATTGCACCCTAACTCCCCCATCCTTATCCCCTATCCCCTATATGAGGAAAGTGTGTATACATACATAATGCATTTCTGTACTCTCTAACATAACATCGATAATATTTTGGCGCGAGTTTAATACCCCTTCCCCTTCCTGCATATTGGTGTCACATACCCCCTCCCATACCCCCACTCCCCACACCCCATACCCCCCCCCCCCCCCCCCTCATCCTTGATTGTCATAGTTACACTGAGTATACTACTGGGCGTTCCTCCTCCTCATAAAAGTGGGTGTATACTTATTGAGATTACCTTATAAATATGATCATTATGGTTTAAAAATCTAAGCTCATAAAAAACATAATTATATTATTTCTACCTGATTTAGCCAAGAAGCCAACATAATTATTAGATGTGTATGACATTATTAAATGCGGCATTTTCGGTTGGTTTGACTTTGAAACAGGGTGTAATGGATAAATATACTTCATTTTCCATCAGAAAAAAACATGTTGATGCATATTTCTCATATTTCTGAGAATCGGTGATATATCTAGCTGGCTAGGTTTCTACATCGTAATATTCTACCTGTAACAACAAAGGAGCCGGCCTAATTCAACGCAACCACTTTTTGTTGGTTGGAAACTTGTAGTGCAGGTAGAAATAATAATTTGATTTATTTTTAAATACATTGATGATAATATATTTTTTGGAAAATTGGCTTCTAAAAGTAGCATATAATATTGTGGATCTTTTTTTGACCGAAAGGATGATGTTAACATGATGAACTTTTTAGCATTCTGTTTTTTAGCATATACGTATATTGAAAATATATTTTAGAGGTATTATATTGTGAGTTTTTGTAATTTTCGTGAGAGGAGGATCGACGGCCTGCAGAGTTGTGATTCTGAAATTCATAAAAATAATCATTCTCTCGCTTCGTGTGTTTGTGTGTACGTGCGTGCGTATCTTTGTTTGTGAATGCGGGTGTTTGTATGTGTCTTAGACAATTCGTGTGTTATGTGTGCACGGACAATTCGTGTGTTATGTGTGCACGCGTTGGTGTGTGAGCGCGCGTGCATTTATGTTTTTTTGTTGTATGTATATTGTGTGAGTGTTTTGAGTGTGTATGTGTTTGTTGTGGTTGTTCGTGTTTTGTTTTTATTTGTGTGTGTGTGCGTGCGTGCGTGCGTGCGTGCGTGTGTTTATGTGGGTGCACATATAAGTGATATAGTGTGTGTCTGTTAAACAGGTGTAATGTGATCATGCATATTCCGTGACTATAACGCCTAGAAGAATAGTTTTGTAAAGGCAAACTAATGATCATTTACATTATCATGATTATTTTTCAGAGGGTCCAATCCAAGCGTACAAAGTGTATATTGGTCGAAGAGAAAAGGAAAGCAAAACAAAAATCAACAAAACGGGCTGGCACTGTGCCTTTATTTGATTTTACGTCATAGTGAGTGTGCCTTTTGTGTTGTTGAAAAAGCATCATGGTGAGCATACAGAATGAGTTGCAGGTTTGTGGGAGCTGGCGCTGGTCTTGGTCTACACCCATGTTGGTCTACTCAGAAATAACCGACTCTACATGCATGGAGTTTCGGACTTCATACTTCTACCCACGGGCGTCGATATGTCATTGATACCCATTGATCAGGGGGGGATGATTCATTCATCCATCCCCCCCTGATGAATGGGTATTACGTAACTATCGACGCCCATGCTTCTACCCCCATAGTGGAACCAGACGCAGTCAGTGGCACAACCGTCAGAACATATAGACTGATTTTTTGGTCTTTAATGATGCTTAAAATGGCCACTTGAACTAAAAACTATATGCCCTGATATCCAAACCCCTAACCATAACCTTAATCCACAATCATAATGCCCACCGTACAACTCACTACGCGATCCGACTCATATCCGAATCCGATCCGACCAACAACTCGGGTATCTAAACTACAGCAAGACGTGTGTATCGTATAGTTCAGATCATTAATCGTTCGTCGGATCGGATCGGTTCGAATCGGATCGTGAAGGGTGCGATGTGGTTAATCAATTGCATAATAGCGACTTAGCGTGGTCAGACTGAATTATGGGGGGGGGGGGGGGGGGGGCATGCGAATCATTGGCGGCACACTCTATGTATTGCTCTATTTTGTAACGTTCCCCCAAGTTATGTTTTGTATTGTTTTTGTCAGATTATGGGGGGGGGGGGCACGTTCCACCCATGCTACGCTACGCCACTGAGAAGTAGGCCCAAATGGGTGAGGACCAAGTAGTAAGTTAAACTATGGAGTATGAGGGGGTGGGGTGGGTACATGGAGCTGCCCTACACATCATGACAGTGGGATAGGATTGTTGATTGCACGCCCCGGCGGTCCAGACCATGCGTGCTTATCACACAAGCCTGCCTCACGCCACTATTCAGCCTGACGCCCCCAAAACTCGCGACCAACAAAACAAAAACTTTTAAAATGAACTTCAGACAGACTAAAATCGTCCACGCCCCTGTTTGTTACGTTACCTTTGTCTTCTTGATAGCATAAACATTCGGCCTGTGCATAATATGATGTAAGAGAGAGAGAGAGAAAACCGTCTGCGACATAATAGACTGTTTATAGTTTTCCCTTATATACGACTAGCTGATTGACTGACTGATTGACTGACTGACTGACTGACTGATTGACTGACTGACTAATTAATTGATTTATGTAAACTTCGAAAAAGTTTCCCGTATAATGAATTGCAATCGAATGATCGAACACACTTTCGTCAACCTGTTGAGGATTGCTAAATTTCTTCGTTTTGAATGTCCATATAAACGGCCCTAAGTGTTATTATGTTGGTATTGACAACATAATCATTAATTTGTATTAATGTTCATGAAGAGTACATTTTTTGTTTTTGTATCCATTCGTAGGATTACACATTCGTTTTCAATTAATACACATATGTGTGTGTGTCAATCAATCGATGTTGCGCTATTACATGGTATAGGTATATATATTTCTGTGGTCATAATAATGATAGAATAATGAAGATAATGAACCCGAAACCTGCTCAAAATAGTAAAAACTAGTTTTAGGCACCCTGGGCATCGAACCGCTAAACCACTGTACACGTGTCACTGCGTACCGTCAAAGGGCCCCGCAACTATCGATGCCCGCAACCCACGGCCACCCGCTGCCGCTAGCGCACGCCCCCTTTCGGTAACTTTGTACACAAAACACAAAATAACGCATGAGTAATACATTCCACTTCTATGAAAAGTTCGCCAAAAAAGGTGAACAAAACAAAGATTATGAGTCATTTTTAACAACTTTTGCTTCACTTCATGATAATTTTGCCTGAATAGAAATGTATAAGCGTGTGTCATATTTTTTCGGGAATATGGGTCTTTGTGCCAAACACACAAAGAAAAGTCCATAGAAAAACTTTTAGGAATACGAGTTTTAGCTTCTGTATAATGCTAAAAAGGTGAATGATATAGTAGCAGCAGTAACACTATTAGTATGTCAGTAACAGTAACAGTAGCAGCAGCAGCAGCAACAGCATCAGTAGTAGAAGTAGTTAATGTTGGATCTGCTGTAGTAGATTTAGCAGCAATATATAGTAGAAATATACTGTACTTGACAAGGCCATAATGAAAAGAAATCTTCTTATCCAATTGATAACGAGTTATTGTCTTGCCTGTATACTGTAGCAGTGATTTTGTACAATCATGGTACAATATATTTTGTTTCACCTTTATTGACACTCTTCTGTAAAGATAAATACACGCAAGAGAAGCTATAAATCACTTATTTGTATTTACCCTCATTTAATTTAATTGTTTATTCGCTATTTTGCTCAGTTTCCTCATTTTGAAGACAATCGGTTTTTGTTTTTCACAGAGAAGCGTGCCCATGGTGTTTGCCGTTTCGAATGAGAGATTTTGATTCATACAATTTATCGACTCGCATGACTTGTCAGGATGAATAATGTTTTACAGTGGCTAACCTCATTCTGAATTAGTTTATTTTTCGTTTGAAATCGTGATTTTGCTCTTATTTCCGTGTTTATATTTGTTAATATTGTTAGCTTTGGGCTTAGCAAACATCGTCTACATCATTAACCATGATATTATTACCACTTATATTTGTACGTTACTGGTTTTAACCGTTTCCTCATCATTCTCATATTTAAAAAAAAAGAAGAAGAAAGAGATACAAATTTCCCTAAAATTAAAGAGAATCCATTCCCTACTCCCTTTGCTTTAAGAGAGCGTAGTTCACCAAGAAAAAAAGAATTAACAACAAACACACACACACACACACACACACAAACAAACAAGCAAACAAACAAACAAACAAACAAACAAACAACCAAACAACCAAACAACCGAACAAACAACCAACCAACCAACCAACCAACCAACCAACCAACCAACCAACCAACCAACCAACCAAACAAATCCCCAAAACAACCAACTAACTAACTAACTAACTAACTAACTAACTAACTAACTAACTAACTAACTAACTAACTAACTAACTAACTAACTAACTAACTAACTAACTAACTAACTAACGAACTAACTAAATAAATAAATAAATAAATAAATAAATAAATAAATAAATAAATAAATAAATAAATAAATAAATAAATAAATGAATGAATGAATGAATGAATGAATGAATGAATGAATGAATGAATGAATGAATGAATGAATGAATGAATGAATGAATGAATGAATGAATGAATGAATGAATGAATGAATGAATGAATGAATAAATAAATAAATAAATAAATAAATAAATAAATAAATAAATAAATAAATAAATAAATAAATAAATAAATAAATAATTAACTGACTAACTAAATAAATAAATAACTTACATAACTATTAAAAACAAACAAACGAGCCAACAAACAATTATTGTTCCTCTAGACCAAAAAGATGCCTTTTTCTTGGGGAAATGGGACTTTCCCGATGAATGTGCTTGTATTATAATGAATGAAAGGATGTAGAGATATACTCCTAGAGGCATACAGCCTCCCAAGTCCAGTATTGTTCCCCTATACTAACGAGAAGACATCACCTTCCTGGGGAAATGGGACTCTCTGCTGAATGTGCTCATAGTAATGAGGGGTAAGAACCGCAAAGAGGCTATTTTATACGCACTCTCCCCACAAACGAAACGAACAAACAAAAAACAAAACAAACAAACAAGCAAATAAACAAACAAATATACAAAGCGCATACATGTGAGACGAAGATGTGATATAACCTTTTCAAAGGATGCTGAGACACTCCTAGAGACGTTCACCCTCCTAAGTCCATTTGTAATATTCCGTAAGACAATCTCTTTCCTGGGGAAATGGGACTTTCCCGACGAATTTGCCCATGGTAATGAAGGTAAGAACCGCAAAGAGGCTACGTACTGCCCCTGTATAGACCAAGAAGTTCCCCCCAGATCAAAACGATATCTCTTTCCTGCAGGGGAAATATGTTCGAATGTGTTTATAATAATGAGTGAAATAACCGCAGAGAGGCTTTACTACGGTTACGTATATACTGTCCCCTGTCCATATTATTGTTTCCTTATAGATCAAGGAGACACCCCCTTCTGAACAAAACAAACAAAGGCTTTCCTGAGGACTCTTTGTCCTGAGGAATTGGGTTATTATTAGGAATTGTTAAAACGGAGAGTTGTCCCCAGTGTATTGTAATAATCGTTGATTATAATCGTCGCGGTGCATTCCTGAGTAATGAAGTTCATTCAAACATAAAGGTACCTGGCTATAAATAAATCAAATAAATGAGAAAAGGAAGAGAGGATTGGGCTTCGCCGACAATCGAACCCGAGACTCTCTGCAACGGTCTAGTAATTCAGAGGTCTCTGGTTCGATTCCCGGCGAAACTGGAATGTTCTTTGCTCATTTTCATTCAACACGTGAAAGTTTTATATTATAATAGGTGTTTGGGTGCGTTTAATATCCAAACAGAGGTAAAGATAAAGTGAGAGGTGTTAGCATTTATGAAGGTCCAACTCTCCAGTGACATTGCACCCTCCCCGGGCCAGTCAAGTTTATTGTTCCGCAGATCAAGAAGGCATCCATTTGCAGGCGAAATATTGATTTCCTCAGGAACGTAAGACAGTGTCTGCGTCTGTTAAATGTTAACATTTTGTGAGATTTTATCAAAATAATGAAGCTGTTTTCGATTATTATTCTTTCTCGAATACACCTCATTTATAATTGGAAATGATCGCTAAATTCCTCCTTGCCTCGCGAATTATTTGTTTTCGTAGACATCCTTGTCCGTTTATAAAGATCAGACAAAAATTGTGAAAGTTTGGGTGATAACATTTACAACGGATGTTGCGACCCTTGGAGAGAGAATACATCCTCCCAAGTCTATTTGTATTGTTCCTTAGTAAATGGCGTAGCTACGGGTGGGGGGGGGGGGGGGGGCACATGCACCCCATAATATGCCAGAACATAAGGCCCAGGGGAAAACTGTGTAAAAAATACACTAGGACGGTGTGCCGCCCCGCTTTCATTCGCGCGCCCCCAATCAATTTGACCACGCTACGCCACTGTCCTTAGTTCAAGAAGGCACCCCTTCCTTCTTGGGAAAATGTGGTTTTCATAATAGCCCGACGTAATAATGAGTGTCAAACCAAAAACAAAGGAATAAGAATGAGGTTATAACATTAACGAAGGTTTCCATGACCCCTAACCACCAGTGACGCAGCAGGGATCTAAAGGGGGGCAAAGAGGGAGAAGGGGGGCAATGTTCCTAAAGGCGGGGGGCAACAATGACCATCCATGACCTCATCCGTATATAGTCTATTTCAATATTCCCCTGTACAGAATGATGCAAACTACAAAATACCTAACTTTTGAAACTGTGCCCCCCTCTCGACTACATCACCCTCCCCAGCCAGTGAGGGGGATGCATATGGTCCGAGAGGGGGTTAAACTTTTCCGTTGTGGAGCAACAAGAGCTCAAAATAATTTTGTTGCTGCACATTTCTTTATCGATAGGACAATAGTGCGTGACCACGGGGGGGGGGGGGGGGGGTGGTCAAAGAGGGGGTTAAACTTTTCCTTTGTGGAGCAACATGAGCTAAAAATAATGTTGTTGCTGCATGCTGCACATTTCCATATTGATGGTGCAATAGTGACCACCGGGGGGGGGGGGGGGGGGGGGGGGGTACAAGAGGGGTTCAACTTTTCCGTTGTGGAGCAACATGAGCTCAAAATAATGTTGGTGCAGCATATTTCTACATCGATGGCGCAATAGTGAAGACGGGGGGGGGGGGGGGGGGGTGGTAAAAAAGGGGGTTAAACCTTTTCGTTGTGAAGCAACAAGAGCTCAAAATAATTTTGTTGCTGCACATTTCGTTATCGATGGGTCAATAGTGCGTGACCACGGGGGGGGGGGGGGGGTGGTCAAAGAGCTAGGGGGTTAAACCTTTCCTTTGTGGAGCAACATGAGCTCAAAATAATGTTGTTGCTGCATGCTGCACATTTCCATATTGATGGTGCAATAGTGACCACCGGGGGGGGGGGGGGGGGGACAGTGGCGTAGCGTGGTCGGACTGATTGGGGGGGGGGGGGGGGGCACACCTTATGTATTTCTTTGTTTACAAACAAAATGCCCCTAATGTTTTCTATTGTTTTTTCCAAATTATTGGGGGGCACGTGCCCCCCCCCCCCCCCCCCCGTCGCTACGCCACTGTCCCCGGTCCTCCTTATAAGAAGACATCCCTATATACAGGGGAAAGCCATGTTTATAGCTATAGTCATGTAGGCTGTATGAATTTAATCGAATGCGCTAATAATTCTCATTTTGTATTAATTGATTGATATTTTCCATCGTTCTTAATTGGAAATGTGAGGTAAGCCAATCCACCATACCTGAAATCCTATAAAATGTAGTAACAAAAACGAAATTGCATGATGAGCATTAATGGCATGTTCATTGATTTGAGACAATTACGTACCTTTGCGAAAATGAATGTATTGTTTCAAAGATAACTCTTCGGTAAGCCCTTTTTATTGCTCTTCACTTTGTTAGTTTGTTTGTTTGTTTTTTGCTTTTTATTTGTTTGTTGTTATGGAGGGGTGTCTAGAGAGCGAACAAAGGCATGTATGATTTCACGAGTCGTCCTTCAAAGTCATATTTGATATTCTGACAACGGATAATTGATCTGTTATCGTCAACAAGATACGACCGTCCTTCGTTTTGAAGCCTTGGTGCATTTCGTGATCATTCTGAGTTCTGGGAACCCTGTTTTCGTTATTGAAAAATAAACAAATATGCTAACAGAATCATGCATGGGTGGGACAGTTCCTGTTGTAATCAAAGAGAACGAAACATTCTAGTCACGCTGAATGTTAGTGACGTGAACTTGATAACTGTCATTCAATTGCTTGAATACAAGAAATACACATTTAATAAACGTTTAAATTCAAATACGTAGCAGACCTTACATGAGGCGCAATCAAAAGGTCGGGAAGATTGAAGCATGTTTTTTTTTTCCTTCAAAAAGTGTGAATGTGATTACATTTGTTTAGAATTTAACATTCAATAGAAAGATTATAAGATTCAATTCAACCAATTTGGTATGATTGGTTGTTGTTTATTCGTTTTTACAGACACATAATCATATAACCATCTTTTAAATTGTTTACGTCAGCAAAAATAACTATACTTCTTAAAGCTCCTTCTCGGCCAGAACTTTACTACCCCTTTAAAATGTGACTGAGATGAAGCATTTAATTACTTTTGTGATATGTCAGCCGTTTATTAATCTTGTATTATGAGTATCAAACTATTTTCATATGTATCTCTTCTTCTATACATCTAAAAAGGTTTTTTTTTCCTTCTTCATGGTGCGCCCTCTAAAACCACAACTAACCTGTCCCGAAAGTATATTAATATTTATTGCCCTTCATCCCTTGGCAGATTTTGCTAAATTGAGTTGAGTTTTCGGAGGATCGTTAATTGGAGGAAATTTGTAGGTTTTCCTATATGCTCCTTCCACACGATAGTTGA
This sequence comes from Echinarachnius parma, assembly GCA_037951105.1. NCBI lineage: Eukaryota > Metazoa > Echinodermata > Echinoidea > Clypeasteroida > Echinarachniidae > Echinarachnius > Echinarachnius parma. The sequence continues at coordinate 60,441 of JBAMJV010005967.1, forward strand.
CATTTTGTTGGCGTATAATCACGATAATAACAAATAAAAACTGCAAGGCTGTTTAATGGTTTTAGGAAATTGGGTTTCCACCAGCGAGACACTTCGTCTTTCCCGAGGGGAGGAAATTCGATTTTAGTATGTGCTTTGACATTTTGCTTTCAAAAACACCCCCCCCCCGACACACAACAACACGAAGAAGATGATCCAGGGGGCTACTAGTATTTAAGTTAATAATGGGGTTTAAAATGTGGGGGGGGGGGGGGGTCTAGGGTACAGAAATGGCACATTTACATTATTACACCCTTGTTATCCCGTTTGGCAAATGTTTGGGAAGAAAATCAGTAAATACAAATGATGCCAGTTTCAGTTTGGGCACACTATAACCGGGCTGCGTCCAGTAATGTTCAATTACTAAAGAAATAGATAGGCCAATATGGTAAGTAACGCATAAACGCCCCCCCCCCCCCACCCCCTTGAAAATCTAGCTACGGGCCTGAGGAGTGGTGACCAGCGGAACGGATGCATGATACCATCCTGTATACAACCCTTACGCCTCCTCTAGTTCCTATTCGGAAGGGTGTGGCGATCCCGATTTGTCAATCTGATCTACTTCTATATAGGCATAGGCGTATTATAGCTGATTAAGCTTTATTTTTTAATAATGATATATTTTGCAATATTCAACTTCTTGTTTTTAAAATGTTATTTCAACTCGTCTTTATGTCCACAAACAGAGTAAGCGTTTATTTATTATTTTGAGCGATATTCCATTTTCCAGAATATCTCTTGACTTGTGATCGTGCCCAAAACAGGATGCCATGACGATGTGGACAATAATATACATTCTCGAAAAATGAAATGTGTGCATATTCATATTGTAATATTCAGTAACATTCTACCCAATTACGTTATCAACATGTCCGATGTTGCGTTAATATGTTGTTGTTATCATAACAACCATTTCCATACACAAATGTAACGTTTTGCTTTGTCTGCCTGTCATGTTTGTTCTCCTAAAAGGTTACGTAATTTGCAAAACATGGTCCATCAGATCGCTTTAAGCCCGGCGCAGACAGAGCCGACTCGACCCGATCCGACTGGTTTCAATCAGGCTAGAGTTGGGCCCGGTCGGTCGGAGCAGATTTATCGTGTTGAATCGGCCCCAACTGGCATCCGACTGTCTCTCGACTGGAAAAATGTGTGTCGCGAGGCACTGAAAACTGAGCCGATCGGAATGAAAACCAGTCGAATCGGGTTGAGTCGGCTCTGTCTGCAGAGGGCTTTAGACAATGTTCAGGGTATAGGGCCTTCTCCATTGTCAACTCAAGGACAGGCTTTTTGAGCATCACTGAATGGATGCCATCCGTCCTTACCGTCTTGAAGGTCATCCTCTATAAATTGGCGTAGCTATGCTCCGTGTCGGGAAAGGGAAACTTTAAATACAAATACATAATATTGTTCAAGTCATAATTGTCATCCTTTCAGCATGTTCACTTTTCAAAGAGCGCGGAGAGAATAGAAAAGTTGGTGTGAAAATAAGTGCACTACATATTTAGAGCCTAATTGTATAATGTTATTATAATGTTTTCACTTAGTTTTGTCACAAGTTGCCCCCCTCATTAACCCCCCCCCCCCCCCGCTATCCCTAGATAGGAGTTGACAATGTCTACGCCATAATTATAATTTACATGCCTCCGCAAATCCCCTCATTTCTCACCATTTGAAAATTGCCTCGTCTGACGGACACCCAAAACTCATTCGTCTGATGACAAATTCATACATATTTTACAGGAGCGCAATTTTATGAAATTTATGATGGCCATTTACCCGTCAAGCTGTTCATCCTTTGATCCTGCCATCGCGCCAATGCATGTGGTGATGCTCGTCACCAACCGTCTGTAGACTAAAACTAAAAGTATAGTGTTCATGGTGTAGAAGGGAAAATATCGGGAATCGTCTGAGAGGGGGAGGGGGAGGGGCGGGGGAGGGGGGTTAGTATATGAGGGGTCATGTTCAGGGGAAGTCCATGATAAACACGCAGGAGTATCATACTTCATTATGTATATATACATTCTTGTGTACAACCTATATATAACTAAATTAATCGCTAATCTAATATGTCATGTATGTGCATCCAGTCATCCATTATGTTACTGGGGATTTACAAATACCAATGAATATTGAATTTAATATAGTATATTTCATAATAGATAAATATTTACAGTGTTGCATATTGAGATATGAATCTAAGATGCGCCCGCTATAAATTCTTGTTTAAAAAAGGAGATCTCACAATACAATTACTTGACTCTGATTTTGTTCAGGTTTTGTATAATGTAATACTCTTTTTGGGCGGTTAGATTCCTGCCACCTCTACATGGACCGTGTATTTTACAAATATTTTAGTTTGAAATCACAACAGCGTGATTCTATAGATTCTGAAAGACAACGGAAAGACAAAGCAACCAAGGATCACCAATAACGAGGCCTTGAAGTCTGTTGACGCTCATTGAAATTGAGACACGTGCTTTCCATTGGCTACGCACAAGGACACAAATTGTTTACCAAATTGGCTACTCCAGTGTTTGTATTTATATGGTAAAACTGTGGCGAGCTTTCGAGAATATTATTATGATTGGAAGGGGGAGGGCACAAAATCAGTGTCAGGTTTCGCAGCCCATGCACACCCCCCTCCCCCGACTCTGGAAATACTAGCCGTCCCAGTGTACTTAAATTTACATAAATCGTGTATATAGTAAGTATAATAGTCATTGGCTATCTGATAAACAAAATTGGGGTGGGAGTCTTGGCGCCCCTTCGACTCCTTCTATCGTCATTTGCGCCATTATGGTAAATATAACAAATAACAAGAACAAATCGAGAAAATTGATATGGTCCAATAGAAGTCGCTTTGTCCACGATTGGCTGCTCTGTCAATGTCATCTATATGTTTGTGGGCTTGAAAGCATTGTGAGGCAAGTTAATGGAGCTTATTCCCTTATATGTCCAGAAAATTTCGAATGAAAACAAATCAAAACAACCCACTCTAAACATCTCTGCATCGGATTCGTTGCGTTGCTTACGACTTACGAAACATGCAGTGAAATAGGGTACGAGTGAATGTCTGCAATATGGCTGTCTAAAGCCAATATTGCAATAAAATACTTGGTAGATGAAATACTATTATTGTTATCATTAACACTGTCTTATTTTACATAATAATATTTATAATTGTTATCAAGGGATACAAGCAATCAAGCCCCCTTCTTATTAACTAAATAACTTGTGCATTTGTGATCTAAAACCAAACATGTTGAGTGATGAGATTTGTGTTCATCACTTCTCAGGGGGGAGGGGGGGGGGGGGGGGCCTTATAGATTAATAAGGGTAAACGTTCTAATACATGAATTGGAAGCACCACTGGAAGCAGACCTAGGGTACGAATGTATGCCTGTTATATAACTGTCATCTGATTATACTAGGTAGATTAATTAATTTCATTTTTTATTATCTACATTGTCAATGTCATGGTGCAAACATTTTAACTCCTGTTTTTTTAAAAACCCTGTTCACATGTGCAAAAAGTGACGAATGGATGTGTATTGTTGTGATAATTATGTCCACTGAGTAATGTTTTATGGCCGAGTAACGAGCGGAAGTACAAAGTGGTATTCACTAACTCATTGCACTGACTTTGTAAACGGTTACGACTATCCAGTGGATAGTTAAAAATACCAACACTTCAATCATAAATATCTTTTTAATGAAAGGGAAATTCGAAAAACCGAAATCTGACCCATGCTTCTATTGGTAAAACAAAAACAACATGGTATACGAGAACTGCTAGAGTTCCAAGTAAGTTTTGAGGATATGGACAATGTTACTAGATCCCTTTAACCAATCGTGTTGTTTGATGTCATTTGTGTTCAACACTTCATGAAAATGAAATACAGTCCTGCATGTAGCGCGGTCACCCGAGTCCATCAGACGGAACAAAACGCGATGTAATATGAAAATAATCGAGAGTAATTATTGTAAGTGGTCGGAATGCTCTGACTGCGGTTCCGACTGTGTCATATATCGTTTCATATCAAGGAGGTTTTCATACCTCCTCGGTCGAATATATAGTCCAAGGAATTCTGGACCTGGATACCTGGGGTATGATAGAAGTGACACATTTAGAAGTCTTACCTCATATCACTCAGACCATGGGTTTTTCCATGCTCAGACGCAACATATGAACCATACACATATACATAAAAACACACGCACATACATACATACACACAGACAGACAGACATATATACATGCACACGCATATACACACATAAAAACATACAGACAGACAGACACACACATATACACACACGTGTACACGCACAAACACAAGCATATATACACGCAGACACTGAGACACAGTTTTAGATAAATAAATGTTTATTGATGTATCTATACAAATACACATGTACATACACAACCGAACGTGCATCGTATTATTACAATATACACACAGAGGCACATACAAACACATTAACACACAATTTTATACATTTCAATTAATAATTTAAATGTGTAGAATTATATCATATTAAAAATTGCACACCAATTACCTCGCAAGGTTGATGCTATTGTGTGATACATTTCTGTAAATTTATGCTAACAATAATAAATAATTTGTATATGTAACGTTATGATTTTCCCAAATCTCCTGAAATAGAACTTTTAGGGGGATTTCAAAAACTGCGTTTTTATTGTTCAAACCGAACAAAAGCGCACCATAAAACTATTAAAGTTTCGTTTTAGATTACATATATTGTATTCGGTTCTCAGTTGCGACCTGTACAATTCTTATTTTGGTCTGAGGAGTGAGATATAACTTACAGGATATTCAGCCTTAGACCCAAAATATCGATTTATTGAGCATGAGTGTACTTAGGCGAACCCATTATAAAGCTTATACCCCCTCCCTCCTCCAACAAATAATCGAATAGTAGGCTATAATCGTATCTTCTTGAACCCTCGTATAATGAGAACCATCATTATACGTGCATCGGTAGGCAGGTTATAGCGTGCGTTTAAAAACACTTCCCTACACGCTGAATCTGCTTGCAAACGTGTATACAGGCTATAATTTTCCCTGTTTATCCTTAGCCTGAAAGCGTTTCAAAACGTTGATCCTGGGCTGGATACGAGTAGTAAAACGCACCCATAATCCGTCGGTTGAGAGAGAGAAAGGCGCTAAGTCACTTTTTTTTGTATTTAGGAGAGAATCACGATTATAGTTTGAAATCCTTGCAGAAACCAAATAGAACTATCTTTTATTATATTCCCAAACTTGTAGATATAATTGCAATCTGAAATTTTCGCATCACGTAATATATAATATAGAGGAGGTTCTTATCTTCGTGATGATTATGCGTATATAACTCAATTAAGCCAAACATCGACTTAAATCCCTTCTTTCTCCTATCCAACAAATTATATATCTTCGATATTTAGCTCGATACATTACAATTACTGATGCGGTCATCGATGGATGCGGTGGGTTGGTGGTTTGGCATTGAAAAAATACTGGAGCGTGAAGCCCATTGAAGCATGATCAATAACAATAGAAGCATTTTCAATACACTTATTTATCAGTGGCGTAGCTAAAGAATAGATGCGAAGGGATACAGGGTAAGTTAATTAATTAATTTCCCCCTCCTTTTCTGGGTTGTATTTTATTCTATTTTTTTACAGTTACCCCCTAACTAATTATCCTCTTCCTGTGCATGCAGAAATTCAGATAATTAATACATTCATATAAAGCGAGTTATATTTTGGCGCAGTCTTTCCAGTGCCCCATGCAGCCCCCAGTCATGGGAGCCCCTGCCCCCCCTGGTTGCCACCCCCTCCCTCTGGTGCTAACCCTGGCTATGCTACTGACTCGACACGGTTATTGGTTATGGATTCACTCGGGTACGGCGTGCTTCGACTAAACTACCAAATAGATTTTAAAGGGACGCAACGCCCATAAATAATCATTTGTTACGTATAGATAAATGTGATAAAGAGATTAGCATTAGTAATCCATTACAATAACAACCAGCGAAATTTGTGTTTTTCGAAAATATTAGTTTTAGGTGCTAGTACTTTTCTCTGGGCTCTTACCGGGCTTTGAAACATTGCTTATCATAAGCAATGGCAACTTGTTGTTATTGGCTAAAATTTGTGTTTACTCGTAAAACAAAATTGTGAATTTCCATACAAAAAACGAGATTATCCAGTCGTTGATATTTACTATCCCATTTATCATGTTTGTAATACCCATTTAGCATGTATCATTTATGATCGCATAATTCTGCCCAACTGGAAATCTTCTGCAAGTACCCAGCTAGCCACCTGACGTTGGGCCGATGTCGGAATTTGGTTGCCGGATGTCGGCATATCGCCGTTGGCTCGAGGTTAAAATGTCCGCCAGCCCAACATCGTCACGACGTCATTTTTGTGATATATTGGCATAACGTCATTTTCCGACAATGACCCAACATCATGTCATGAGATGATGTTGGGCCATTGTCGGAAAATGACGTTATGCCAATATATCACAAAAATGACGTCGTGACGATGTTGGGCTGGCGGACATTTTAACCTCGAGCCAACGGCGATATGCCGACATCCGGCAACCAAATTCCGACATCGGCCCAACGTCAGGTGGCTAGCTGGGTAATTCGCGCAACATCGCTGTTTTCATGATGTCCATGTTTTTATTGTGTTGTTTTCTAGTAGTTGACTTATATTTCATTTTATGGCATTTCTGATTAGTTATCTTCGGTTGTAAAGATGTGACGATTTATGTTCATGACGCTGTCAACAAAATCATAATTCCCTAGTTGAGGCTGGTTCATGGTCATTTTGTTGAGATTGAACGAATGATTATACAAAATGTTTATTATCTTACAAATTGTAAATCTGTAATATATGTTGACAGCTCATGAACTTGTCTTTGGAGACAATAAAAAATATATGTAGTTCAGTTTATTAGAGAAAATGATGTACTTCATAATAATTATAGTTATATTCCTATTATAAAGGATACATTGAGATACCGCGGCAGGTAGATCGTGTGCCGTGTGTGCGTTGCGTGCGGTGCACGCTTCCTTGCAAAGCCATAAAATATGAATATTCATTAGAAAAGTAAAAAAGTACCAGCTACACTAATTGCTAAGGGGAAGCTGATACATAAAGAATGTAAACAATAACGATTATAATCATCTGAATGAAATCATTATACTTTATAAAGAAGAATATTGCAATGAAATATTACCAATATTACATTTGTATTTAAAAAATTTGACATTAACGAGTAGTAATTGATAAATTCGAATTTAATTGAACTAAGCTTGACAAAAACACCCCCACAAAAGTGGACTATTCCATAACAACTTGTGTGTACAGTCGCCCGCTGATAGGGGATTGGGTGTTATGACGCGTAGCGGTGGTGCCAACTATCGGAACGCCGCCTGGCCGTGTGTTGGCTTCATAGTGAATTCAGTGTTGTGGATTTTACTCCCAAGACGAAGTTATACTTGCATCTAGATTAGATTGGAAATGGGATTTAGCAGGTGAAGTTAACGCTTTTCGGGGACGAAAGACAAGGAACTTCATGGATAATTAACGAAATAGTGTTTGGAATTACTCTATAAGGTAAGTTTCATAGCATTTTCTTTCTGTTTTTTACATGAAAACGTGAATGTTGTGTGTGGTTGTAAAAGAGTATTGGTGCTGGTGCAAGGTGCAGTGCCGGGAGATTCGGCGTAGATGCAGTGAGACGGGTGTTGATCGTATTACTCGTATGCTTCTGTATTTCTGATGTATTCGTAAAACTAGATGTGGTTGATTTACCTGATTGTAACATAAGGTTAATCTTCCATTTTAATAAGGAGTTTCATCGTTTTATAATGTACAGAACTACGAAATTGTAGGACTTAAATGTGCATGTTTTGCACGCAAACTACCATCATGTTATCATCCTCCCCGCTGTGCAGAAAGCCCGCTCCCCAGTTAGGGCCCGGGGGTGTGTACCACTTTGGTAGTGGTGCGTGCCCCATAAATGGTGTTTGTCGTTTGTTGTATGCCAGTGGATGGGGGAGTGTGCCGTGCATCATGCCGTATTGTACTCCCGACACCCCCACGAGCTTGCCATTGATCATCGTCCATTGTTCGGCGATCTAGGTGGTTAATTACCCATGTTGAAAATAATCGATAACTATGAATAGATGTATTATCTGCCATTGATATTCATTGTATAATATTCTTTGCCGTCAATATGTATATATTCTTTGCCATTGCGCTTGAGAGATCTATAGTATAATTGCACTTGTTGTAATGTAATATATGACTTTGCATCGTAGAGTAAACATAAATAAAGATATCATGTGTGAAATTTACCCCATTCAAAGATCCACACTTTTATCGACACTATTGACAATTGACGAGTTATATGTATTGTTGATGCGCATTCGACTACTTAATTAATGTATAGTCCCCCTGGATCGAGTATATTGTGCATCATCTTTGCTTGGGACCTATCGTTTTGTGTTTCCAGTGCCCCCATGATGATTTAGAATTGTTTAATCGAAGTGAACCATTGATTATGTTAGATATAAAGAGGTTTAGGGACTCAGGGAGGTCTGTTATGGTCATGGTAACCAGACAGGTCAATTATCTCAGCAAGAAGTCAGCAATATGAACGTTACAAAATGTATGACAAAGATATTGGAGGGGGGGGGGGGGGAATGGTTTGCTGTTACCCATGGCTACGAAACAGCAATGACATCAAATACGATATTAATTTGCAAATTGCAATATACTACACTTATGCTTGTAGTCAGTCTGAGCTGTAAAACCATGTGCAAATAACATGAATTTGAAACTTCCAGGATCAATCAATTTGTAGATTGGTTAACAACATGTATAAACCTAAATTGGTGCTGCAAAAGAAGCGGTGTTGACATTGCAATAAATGGTGCCGCTAGTAGTAGGCAGAAGTAGCAAATTTATGAGCGTGGCATTATATAATTCATGATATATACTTAGACTTAGTAGGCAAGAGTATATTATTATTATATACCCAGGTTAATGGATCCATGGAGTTGATTGCTTGTGTAAATAGCAATTTGCCTCCTAGGTTATCAGGATGCGTAGGTAATTGAAGGGAGTTATCTCCATAGAAATAACACTCATTGCAGATAATGAAATTGATGATGGAAATGGAATTGATAATGAAGAGCCATATGGACTTCATCAAAGATAGTATCCATTCGGCTGCATGCATATATATATACTGTTGTTGTTTCTTTGACCGTTGATTGACAGTTTATCTAGCATGAATCAAATTTTGAATATATTACACATTCATTTATGATTCTTGTTGAAGTTATATGTCCCCATCACAAGATTAATATTCCTAGCCACTTAATTTAAATCCAATATCACTTTTGTTGAAATTGTTTACATATATATTCAAGCCAGAGAATATTATAGTAAGATGGCCCAATGATTTGCCAATATTGCTCCTTACTACAGCTCCTAAAAATACAAATTTATTGTCAATTTGAGACTTTCAAAATTAGTTTGAAGTTACAGTCCCCATTTATACAGATATTTTAACTTACTTGCTCAGTAGTATGTAGGAATGTGTATTGTAATACATGTTATGTACTTTAAAAGTATTATGTGTCAGTGTACAACAATAGATACCAAATTACACCATCAAGCTCAAGCTAATGTAGGTTTTCCTGTGTATTCTTGTAATTTTATGTCAAGGTACATTTATAAAAAATAGTTCAAAGTATGGCTGATTTGTAGTCTGTTGGAATGCCTAAGATAGATAGATTGTAATGTGGCAGTGTATATACACTCTTACACTATGAAGCTCGTGCTAATAGGTTTTCCTGTGTATTCTTGTAAATTGTAAGCACACTAGCAGCATCCAGCCTACTGAATAGGCAGCATAGTGCCCCAAATAAGCACCTTGCAAGATAATCTTCAACCTCCTGCTTACAAATTTCCGTCTTAATGAAAAAGACAGACAAACACTGGCAAATGGCACATGAATAAAACAGCCCTCGAGTTAGCGAAGTAAGCGGCAAACTGACAAACTAGGCAGGAGCGCGTGAAGTAAACGTACAGTGTGGTAATGTGTGAAGAAAAAACGCAGTGTATTGGAAACGGTATACATGTAGGTGAAGGAGTTGTGTTGTTATGGAAGCTGACAGGTTATAGAGTGTCTTTCTAATAAGTGGTAACCCCGTACCCCCCTTTTACCCCTTTGAACTTGTCTCTGGGCCTTTGGGGAGCTGTTTTCAAGATTTAGCCATGCAGAGTTTGGCAGGCTCAATTGCCGAGCAGTGTCACGTCAGCACGTACAGGTAATATATTTATTCTACGCACAGTTCGCACTTGGGACAAGGCAGCGCCATTGTGATCTGATGGTACATCTTTACAGATCTATCTCTGATATTTTATTTCTGCAAAATGGATGAAAAGGAAGATTTGACAAGGGGCGAAATTAAAATACCTTAAGTAGCCTAGTACATAGCAATACCTTTCTCTGTATATCATTCCAGTTTTCTAGTACTGACTAAAAAAATAAGAAGTTGTGAAACTTGAGACAGTTAATCTGTCAAAGTGATCTAGATCTGCTTTCAAGCACTTCATTCTCTTTTCCTACAGTTCAGACTTGTAAAGAAATATGAAGATGCTTTATCTAAATTATATTATACAAAAATCTATAATTGATAAATAGTTGTTTAGAAACTACCGCTGTACTAGTACCAGGGAGGTACATGTACATGCAGACGACCACCTTAGGCTTTTGTGTCCAAATTTTTACCTCATGGAGTTGCCCCATATCACGGTTTATTGCCTCAAAAATCACAGAAGGGGGGGAAAGATTTCTTTTCAAGCGATCGTGACTAATTCATAAGCTGTTGATCCTTTAATTAATTTCCTTTATTATGAAACATTCGCATGGAAAGAAGTCAAAGAACCTAGATTGAAGGCTTTATTCCATGCATTGGTATATTCATTTTATCATGAAATTAACGATTATCGTGACAAAGAAACATCATTGAAATCGCAAGAGTGATTCAAGTTTTTATTTAAAACGTCAGTAAACTTGTGTCATAATGGTATACAAATAGTGATTGCTTTGTGCACAAAAGTTGGTAAATTCATGTCATCACGAAATTAAACGATTGCCTTGACAATGGCTCATTTGACAAAGGATTCGCGACAAAGGATTTCGCAGAGGGAGTCGGGGTGGAGGTGGTAACGCTCCCGTGAACAGGTACATGTACCAGTTATCTCCGAGTGGGTCTTTAGGGATTACATATAACTGTTCAACTTGTAAACAAGTCACACTTTGACAAACCATTAGTAATAAATAAACAACCTGTCAATCGTTGAAATTTATATATTGACTCTTATTTGTAAAACTATTTGTTTGCAAATCATTAAATCTATTTTTCTTTCTTGACATTGGAATCAAATTGAATTTGGTTGATATATTAACAGACTTATTGAAATCTACAAATTAGGTGACCCTCTGTAATGATTAACGATTTGGTACTTTTCCAGGTCAATTTGAAGCATCCATCACGTTGTCATTTCATCAATGTTATTAATTTTGAAAGCCTGGAACTAATTGTTTTTGTTGACCAAGGCGGCTGACAAGGCCGAAGACTGTATTTCGTTTTAGCTCTAGGCTCAGCTAGCTGATTGATAATTAATGATGTATGAATTGCCAAGGTCTACATCAAAATTGCTGTTTGCTTTTCAAATTTAGTCCAAGGACAGTCGTAGTCTGTGTACATACATGTGTAATTCCAATATTTAGATCCACAAAGTGTAACAACATTTATTTTTCTTTTGTAGTAAGTTATAACTGTATCTTTTATCATTATTTCAATAATGAAACATGTATTTCTTCTGAGAAAAATTTAGCAGGGAAAGTACAAGAAACTTTAGCACTTTGGACATTCTGGAGATTAAGTAAACCCTATATTTTCTATAAATCTGGCCCATTTTTTAATCCCCCCAAAGTCCTTTTGTAAAGTTTCAAGAGAACAGAGCAGGCTGAAAGCTGATTTGGCAGGACTCCAGCCTTCTACAACAACAAACCAATCTCATTAATATCCCTTTCAGATCTAAAGTTCTGGACTGTTTACTGAAACTGTCAAGTAACGGTTTTTACTAAGTTTGTTGTGAAGAGATGGTAACTGACAAGTGACAACTGAGTTGGGCCAAAATATGTACTCCAACGGAAGACCATTTGATTTTTGTTCCGTGTTCTCCATCCCAGCACAAGCATCTTCCATACGGACAAATGGTGCATTAGGAATCTGACAAGATGTGCACAGTGCAGACTATTTACTCTGTTTCCCAACTGGTTTAGTATGTTCTAATAAATGTGAAAAGGATAAAAAAAACTACAACCCAATCTCATTTACTCCACTGCTACCAGAGACCTGAGGTCACGGTTGTCAAGGCAACTTGTGTCCTTAATTCCTTCTCTTTTTGGTCTGCTCCCTGGGGGTAGTCATTAGGGTTGTTTTTAGGGCTTGGCCTGACCCCTGCATGGGTCCGTTTGAGAGGCCCAGGGTGAGGGTCTGATTACAGGCCCCATGCTGGTGATTGGCAAGCTACTGTACCCCTCTACCAAGGATCTGTACCCATGGACCCAGCAAGCCTGTACTAAACTTCATGGTCCCTCTACTAGTAGCTCTACCAGTACCAACATCAACAACTCCTCTACCAATTGACCACTGGGTTATTACATTACCTCTTTACCAAGGATCTGTACCCCTCTACCAAAGAAACTGTACCCCTGGACCTACCAAGCATGGTAATCAAATCCGTGGTCCCTTTACCAGTACCAGTACCAACACCAACAACTCCTCTACCAATTTACCACTGGGTTATTACATTACCTTTACCTCAGACTCAGACAATTGAACAAATAATCATGATATTTATGTGTTTAGTGTTGGCTGACCCTGCTTGCTAAAGTTAAAACTGTCAAACGTTATAGTAGATGTATACTGCTAACTGTTTAGTATACATGTAGGTTCTAAATGTATGTAACAAGGGAACAGTATAAAAACCAGTACAATATTTCTATCCTGAAACTAAAATTGTTGTTTGCATCCCTTTTCTCAAAGTAAAAATGTAACCTGTTACTGTAAGAGGCAGTTGAATGATTACAGTAGTTTAAAAACACAACTTGCATTTTACATTCAATTATCATGGCAGTGGCATTTCTCTTTCAGGCATCCTTTCAATTTATAATTGTTCACCTCTTGTAGGTAGGACGAATTGGCATAGCACTGTTAGCAGTTATTTTTAGGCAATGCCGTAGTTGTTGGTCTCGTTTTGAACGTGTGATTATTATTGTTATGTCCATGGAATGGTAAGTGACTAGAAGGACTGCCTGTGTGGACTGATTGTATGGAATGTCAGGTAAAGCGGGGGTTTTCATGCAGTCATGCTGATTGCAACGGGCTACTTGCACAAATCAAATCAATCAACTATTGCCTACAACATACATGTACAATACATTATTTGGTGTCCCTGGATTGTCAAAAGATATTTGGAACACTGGCATAACTTTAAAATTTCATTTTTAGTGTTACATGTTTGTTTGTACTCATTCCGATCATTACCATATAGCCAGTCTATGAAACAGCCTACAGGCCAACCATTACTTTACAACTTTATTCATACGATTGCACTTTCTTTCTGTAAAAATAGAAAGCAGGCCAGCTAGTCCAAAGATGTTGTTTTGCTGCAGGTAGATCATGTGGTTGCTTTCAAGCCCTGTACTAGTAATGTGTTTCAGGTTTCCAGGGTTGGGGTTGGGGGGAGATGCATGTAGCGTTGATGAGGGGTGACATTGTAGGGGTCAAATGTTGACCCGGTGCCTGTTGGAGGTCTAGCCAAGCAGTAGTAAGACCCTTTCAGGTCTGTAGGTGAAATATATTTACACCAATTCAGAATTGGCATTCAAAAAAAAAAAAAAACCCACTTACTTTTACACCAGTGTTATGGCTATTACCTGCACTATTTCCTAATCATTTCATATGTTGGCAATGTCATACAATCAAGACAGTTTTAAACTTTAAAGTCTTATCCCGACATAAGTTAAGTCTATTTCTGCAACTTTCTGTATCGTGTCAGTGATTTTATGAAACTGTTAGATGTGAAAAGGAGTAGAAGCTTACTAACAGTAGTTGATACCAGCAGTACTGCAGTAGCAAGCTGGTCAGGGGGCATCATGATTGGTCCTTAGTTCAAACAAAGGACAATAACAAATCATGGATGCTGATTGGTCCATATTTTATCAAATAACACAAGTACAAATGACAGTACGTCTCCCTGTAAAAAAGTTGTTTGTGCATTGATGTAATATTATCTGAGATTTTGACATAACCATGGATTTCATCTGATAAACATCCATGCCATAACAAGAGATTTCAGGATGATAGACCTCTAAAAGAAGGAATTGACGTCAGAAAATGTATTCAGAATTTGAGTAGGGATCAACAATATTAGGAAAATCTGATTCGAAGTGATGGAACAAAGTAGAACAATAATATTGCGTGTGAAGTTTAGTGAAAATATAAAATGGGCTGCAGGGTAAAGTTTATTTCTAGAGGCTACATGAAAAAATAAGATGCTTTGTCCGTCGCTTTTAATCAAACCTACTTTAATAAATCATGAAGAATCATGAAGAAAATTGAATGGAATTGAAAACCATCATGGTGGTGGTTTTTCATTTTGTAAAGTTTTGTACCTGGGTGATATTATCACACACAGAGAAATTGACAAAGAAACAGGATTATCAGTTTTTGCCAGCTCATATCAGCAATCTGAAGCCTTTACAAACAGCACAGATTCAATCCCTTTTATTCCATTGTATCTCCAGTTATTTGTGAAAAAATCACAATCGATGTGGGTCGTATTAGGGGGCTTTTCAAGTTCTCTGAACCGCAATTTTTCATGGATTTGTGCATTTTTTACTGTTTTTCTTTCAGCGAGCATCTATTGAGCGTGTACTTTGTGTGGCTTTTTGCTATTTGCCCTTTATTGACATCATTATCAAGCGTAGATGTATTTTTTTCAGACTAGTTTATCTTTTATTTTCTGTAATAAACATCATAAGTCATAACCATGTTATTTGTTCGTGATTACATTTCCCTAATGTCCTCCTTTGTAATCATCGAGTGATAGATTGCGATCAGTCTCTAGGAGAATCACTAATGTCACTTTTAATTACCCTTTACATGAGTAATGTTCTCGTTTTGCAGAAAACAACCATTAAATGCATGTTATTATCATGATTA
The DNA here is from genome assembly GCA_037951105.1 of Echinarachnius parma. Classification (NCBI taxonomy): domain Eukaryota; kingdom Metazoa; phylum Echinodermata; class Echinoidea; order Clypeasteroida; family Echinarachniidae; genus Echinarachnius; species Echinarachnius parma. The sequence goes on from JBAMJV010005967.1 coordinate 75,819, forward strand.
GGATTATAAAAAATCATAAGTCTGCCCCAAATAAAATCTCAAAGTCAAACTTTGAGATACATAATACAGGGTCTGACTTTAGCATGTAGGCTAGAAATGGAGATTTGCGAGTGATATTTTGGTATAAATATAGGCATCCCGTTTGGGGTTCTGATTAGCCCCCCACTGGACCCCATATGAGATCAATTATAGATTGTGTAAAACCAGGAGTGGTAGGTAGTCTGTAGTGGTCAAGTTATACCACCAGTATTAGATTTATTACTCACTGCATTGAAGTTCTCTAAAATACAACCCTCTGCGCAAATAAATAGTAATCATTTATTGCTATAAACAGTGAAACGTCAGATTTTGAAGTCAAAATATAAACTAAGACCCCAAGAAAATCTCACGATATAATTGTGTAAAACCAGGAGTGGTATTGGTCAAGTGTAACCACACACCTCAGTTATTTCACCTCATTAACAGGCCCATCTCTATTCTATTTTGTGGGCAGATTCTCCATGCAAATCATGCAATGGTTGGACTTATAATAGGATGGATGGACTACATACATGTATTTATATTAAATGCACCTGTATGAAAACTAAGTCTGCTCAAGTTGAGAGAGTCAAGTGAGACTCCGCCATTGCATGGTTTCAGACAACAGGTAGCTAGGCTAGCTGGAACTTAGCAAGGGTCTGCGGTTATCGTACCACTGTGCAGCAGGTAGCAAGCTTGTTGTTTGTCTGTAGTAATGCTGCCTGCAGGGCCTCTGGGCTCTTTCCCCTTTGAATAGTAAAACAGCAATGCACCCTGGGTCAAGTCGATGTGATGAATTACCCCAGGTTCATTCACGACTCCCCCCCCCCCCCATCCCTCCTCTCCAATCATTACACTTGCTAGAGCTAGAGCGGGAGAGCTAACTTGGCGGAATCTGATGCGTAGCAAAGGTCATAGTGCTACTTGATGATTATATTTCATTATAGATCTGTATCTAGGACTGTAATACATTATTATTAGTTCAAGTTTGCTTTAAAATATAGTATTGTCAATCGTCATTGTGTCGATGCAATCACCATGAAGAATTTGTAGAAGTAAAATTGGTAAACAACTATTTTGAAGTGAATTACCAATTTACCTGATCTCTTTTTTGTATTAAAGTTTGACATGTGCTGGGTGTGATGAATTACCTAAGGAGTAATAAAACAGTTTTCTATCTTATCTTGTCAAAGATTGTAGTTTCATTAGAGCTCTGTTAATCTGTTGTTTGCTTTTTCATTTTTCGATTGAAGGAAGGTGTTTGCGTCATTTCGTTGAGATTGTAACAAATGAGTAAATCTAGCTCTTGTGGCAACCTTACATCTACGTTTCCTTTGATTCGTAGTATGGACTTAAAGTTGTTTACTTTCTGGCATATATATGATTTGTAAAGCTTCTCTAGTTTTGTGCTTAGTGGATGATTAGCCTTTAATCTGTGTAAATCCCCATGGTCCTTCACAATGGTTTGATCTGTTTGGTGAAAAGCTGCGGCTTTCAAGCCGAACTACTTAGGAGGATAGAATCTAGGAAGATGCGAAGTGGAACTCCGCTGGACAAAAAACTATGATGTACTGTGAGAATGAAAGATTTGCTCGAAGGATTTACAAAGAACCTTCAACAAACAGAACAAGGTTGTACAAAGAAGATTAACAGATTTGACTGTATGATTTTGGATTGTGGTTATTGTTACCTTTTATATTATATGAGAAATCTTAGAATAAAAGAACTTTAGGGGTTACATCAAGCTGGGAGGGAAAAAGTACAGGGCATGTGTGAAAATAATGTTTGTGCTTTAAGATTGAATTATTGAGGTTCAATTAGCTTGATGTACGTATAAGATTAATTATCTTCAAAGGTGTAGGAATCAACACAGAAGACACATAAACTAAAACAAAGCAAACAGACAAACTAACAAACAAACAAACCTACCATGAAGGAGAATCATTGTTCCAATTGATTCTTGCTGTACAAAGAGTGATTGGACTGTATTTCTCATTACAAAACTTTACTAGAGGAAGATGGATCAGTCTCCATCTGGTAAAGTTCTCGAATGAGAAATACAGTCCAATGGCTAAAAAAAAATACACAAAACACACTTTGTCGGCTGATTGATGATAATTTCTAATGTGAAGACTGGTTATGATATACTGTACTTTAATGACAATTGGTAGCTAGGGTACTCAATAATCAGTAAAGGAACTTGCATGCCTCGGGCTAGGTGCACACCATACTTCTAGAAGATCTTAGTAGATGTTGATGGGAAAGTTTGAAAGGTTATTGTCATTTCCATTCTTATAATGTGCCATCTCTCTTGGCTGAGCAAGTGTGGTTCAATTGGTAATGAGATTAGAGCTAGAGGTTTGGGATCCATTATGGACATCTGTCAAATTGTCATATAACCCTACATGTACCTACACATCACATGATAACCCGTCTTCCTCAGTTCCTCTTACCAATTATCACTGCTAACCATTATCTTGGGCATCTCCACCACCGTCTTATCCACCCCAATGGCTTCTACCCCCTCCCCTCTTGTGTGGAGGCACAAACAATAGAGACAATAACGGTTGGATTATCTCGTGTAAGACTTCCTTACTTCCTTCCGCGCTGAACTGTCCGCAGAAGAAAACAAGTCGTCATCATCGTTGATGCGTCCATTTCGTCTCTGGCATTGACAGTAGACCTCATTATAAGTCCTCACTTTTCGTCTAAGCTTGCCAAGAGACAGTTTGTGGCTGACATCTTCTGCAGTGCAGAGAAGTTGTGCTTTGTACAAGAGCGAAGACAGGAGCAGGACTATACCAGAAGACATCATTAAGGACTTCATGTTATTCGCATTGATTTGTTGGAACTTGGAAGTACCCTGATCTTTGTACTGGAGTATCTGAATTTGAAAGCTGAAATGCTTGGAAGTTCTGTGGACCAGATTTTTCTTCATTTGGATTTCATGTCATATTTGTCTGGACTCTCGAGTTATACTTTATACTGTATCTCAGATACAGAGAGAAAGCCACATATCTGTATGGATATACTGTGAAAGACTCGATGCTGTGAAATTGTAAGTTGGTAGTTCATTCATGTTTGTCAAATTGTTTGGAGAGTCAGATTTTAGTTAATTGGCTCTCCAAAGGATGATAAATACATGTATAATTTTACTGTTTGTTTCATATTTTGACTACACCCTTTAGTCAACCTTTGCTTCAGTTGAAATTTAAACAGTTGAATTATTTGACAAGTGGAAAATCTATTTTGGTACTAATTTCTTTGTCTCCTTTTGTTTTTTAGTTTAATTTTACCCACTAAAGTCAAAATTTGCCTTCATCGCTTCAGTCATTTTTTTCTAATTTGACTTATAAATGCAAGGTTGACTTTTAGTTGTTTGCACGCATATTGAAGTTGAACTCAGTGGCAATTTGGAATGTGAACCTGCGAACAGGATTAATCACACAATATCCCAGTCTGAATCGAGGATTATGGGGGATTAATCCCTTAATCAAACCAGACCCGGCCTCATTGTGCAGGATAATGCATCACAGTCAGCCTCCCAATGTGTGCTTTATCTAATTTTGTTTGGCAGAGACAGTACTAATCATCCATTCTACCATGTAGAGTACTGTGAATGAGTACATTGTTCAATTTTCTTGGGAGACGACAGTGCTAATAGTAATAATCACCTATTCTTTACTAAATTGCAGGGTGTGATTGTGTGTTTAGTCTGATTTCGATAGACTGTACAGTCACTAGTCAGTGCTAATAATCATCTATTCTTTACTGTGTTATAGGCTTTGAATGTGTACTTAGTCTTATGTTGTTGGGCATAGACACTTACTTATTATCTTCTATTCTGTACTGAGTTGCAAGCTGTGAAAATGCACTTCAGTCTGATTTTGATAGGTGTAGACAGTGCTAATAATCATCTATTCTTTACTGAATTGCAGGGTGTATAATATGTCTACCTTGTCTAATTTTGTTTGACTCAAAACACTAGTTCTAGGAGACGGTGATCATCACTGTATTATGTTAAAGTTAAGGGAAATAAAGCCAACACAGTCAATACATCTTCAAAGGTCAATGGATTATGTAACTTGGTCTTCATTCTTCAAGTTTGTGTGCCCCATGTTCTTTACAAATATTGTTGGTCATACAATTTAAGGGAGGCATATATATTTATGTAATGTAACTACTGACACAGCAATATCACTAATATTTATAGGCTTTAATGGTATTCTATTGGGTATTTATATTTAGATTAATAGATCTAGTCCTAAGACATTTGCTTTACATTTAAATTTAACCCATTTGAGACGAATCGCGATCATTCTTGGACAGGGGTTTATTGGAAATGCATGTTATTATACCCATATCATATCATAATATTCATTGGGTTAATAAACACATACAAATATGAATAAGACTATCCATGCCATATGCTGTATGGTTATTACCGCTGCAAAATGAGTCTGAAGAGGGGAAATGAGACTTGACATTATTACAGTCGCAATTTAGACGAAAGCCGCGATGGGATGGGATGGGATGGGACTAACGTAAGGCCACGGTTGACAGCCCAACACACATCGCCGCATCATAACTGCCCGCCTTAATCATATCAGGAGGGCTGAATGGCTTGGAATTAAGGGGGTATTAATGTATAGCGCTGTCGAGTATGTATCTCTTCCTTTGTGGAATTAACCCATGCCCTTTGCGACGGGTTAAACCCTTTCAAGACGATTTGAATTTGGTGTAACGTGCATTCTCCATAGTACTTCAGCAGTCAATATTTTGGGGATCAGTCCAGATGGGTTTAAAAGATAGATCATTTAGATGGATGAATAGTTTTATTATTTTCATGTAGATTATATTTTAATTTTGGGAAAATGTAAAACAGATAGACAGCTGAAAAATCACAATAGTGATGAAACTGTCAAAAGTTGACAAGGAGTAGGTAGGAATTATATTATTTTGAGTCTCAGAGACTCGCATCACAACAAAACTATCCCCAAAGGCCTTTGGAGAAGGCTCACGCTTCGTAGAAGGCTCGTGTTTGGTAGAAGGCTCGTGTTGGTCCGTAGGATTTATTATAGCTTGACTAGTTATGGTATGGAGATGGGTTGTGAATGGGATGGGGGCGGAGAAGAGACGGGCTCGGCTTGGAATTGGATACGAAGGGATGACATTGACGATACGTGTATGGCTGTCAAGCCAAGTTGAAGGTGAGACAGCTGCTGTGTCTCATGTGTGTGTGGTATGGAGGACAGCAGCTGACTGGGGCTTGGGATGTATCAACTTATAATCAAGGTTCAACTTCAAGATGGATGCTTGCTCGCTTGCTCTGGTCTTATTAGGACAAGATGGAGATCATTATTTCACTCGTCATTATACAAGTCTTATTGTCAAACCAATTTGTTAAATAGTCTATCAATTTAATTGAAGTCAGTTGATAACATGAGGATAATGATAATGAGGACAAAATGTGAGGATGTTTATGTTTATTAAATGAGTTTTACGATTTTAATATCAAATTCAATTTTCCTGAAACGGTGAAAAGGAAATTTAGCTTGCTAAGTTTAAAGGTAAAATGAAAAATAGGAAAGTCATATCAGATCAAGTTCTACGATGCAACTTTAATAGCGGATGTATGAATTATGAAGTCAGCTAATATCAAGTCAGTTCTTCATAAGTTCTAGCAGTTATCACATTGCATATTGCTGTAGGCTCCCGGTCTCGGTCAATTCCAACAACAGTCAAATCATATTTCCACTTTTGTTTGCATTTCTGGAAAAAAAATGCAATAAGTTGTCAAGTGTTTGTTTGATTGTGAGTCTGTGACTTGCTTGTGTTATTTGTCTGGAGATGTAATCATGCGCTCTGCTGGCCGAGAGAAAGCTCAACAAATAAAAGATGCCTCTTGGCCCCACCTATATAGATCTATGTTTGCGGCTTTATTTAAACATGCATCGACTGCATTTTATTATTACATCCTTGAAGTTGAACTTGAAGCTCTGGTGCAAGGGGGAATTCGATCACAGTATTGGGGGAATTACTTTAGGAGGGGTAGAAAAGGGAAGATCATAAATCACAGTATTATTACATTACTCTGAACTTTGAAGCTACTTCCTTGCAGAAAAGACACAAGTGAGTTGATATGACAATGTTCAGATGACCTTTTGGGAGAAAATTTAGAAAATCACGGTATTATTATTTTGAACTTTGAATCTACTTTACTTACTTACAAAAAGGATACAAAATGAGCCAATGATCACATCAATATTGGGAAGGGAAGGGACAGGGAAGAACGTCACAATATTACTTTGAATCTTGAAACTTCTTCCTTGCAAACATGATAAAAGTGGGCTGGTAGGGCCATTGAAAGGGAAGAAAATCATACTTTTATTATTTTGAACCTTGAAACTTCTTCCTTGCAGAAAACAAAAACAAAAGTGACCCAATATGGTAGCAATATTGGGGAGCTAGACGAGGCAGAGAACGGAGAAAAGATAAAAGTGAGCAATACAAATAATGACAACAATATCGGATAAGGAAGGGACAAAAAGATGAAGAAAATCAAACTGTAATTTCTTGAACTTTGAAGCCACTTCCTTGCAAAAAAGGCAAAATTATATCATATTTAAACAATCAGAACATTGGGAGCTTGAGGTAGAAAGGGAGGAAAATCTAGCTATCAATTAATTTGAAGATGTCTACTTCCTTTGCAGAAAAGACAATCTGATTCAATAGTCACAATTACAATATTGAGACGGGGAGGGATGGGACGGATACAAAATGAACAAATCCACTTAATTATTTATCCCTGCGCTTGCTGCCATGTTCAAAACTTCAAACACATTTATTACTTCCTTTTAAGCATAGCCAGAGGGGTATTATGAATAATCTCAATTTCAGGGCCTGGGGAGGGGGAAAAAGAGGGAATAGGATCACAATAATATTAGAAGGGGAGGTGGTAGAAGTGAAAGAAGACATTCACATTAATATTAGCCTTTTGAAGCTACTGCCTGATAAGAACTACTGTATGTACTTTATTCAGCCTTTATTCAGTGTCCTAGAAGTAATGGATGCAGATATCTTGTAATTATATTGAGAGCTCTATAGACTATATATTTCTATTCCTTTATTAATATTCAGAAAATGAATGGCAAGAACTTCTTATCAGAGTTGTATGATTCATTGATGTGGCGTTCATAAACTCCAAGCATGTTTTTTGCTTCAATTTACTAACCCTAACCATAACATACATGTTAGAGAGCATACATGTACATGATCTCTTTAAAACTAGTCATATTTCAAACCATTATTCATCCCCGTGGCACATGTTTCAACTTCAAAGTCGATTGCTTCAGACTTCTTCAGTTCTGTCCAAAGAAAGGTCAAGTGATTCTCCACTCTTACTTCCCTTAGTGACCTGCATCATGCATGTAGACAGACAAACAGTACTTGGAATAGTTTACTTACACATCTCCGAGTAGTTAGAATAATTTACTCAAAGCCCGGCCATGGTCATGAATCAAATGAAGGACCTATTGTCATAGTCATGAACCAGGTTGGGTGACCCCCCCTCTCATACGTTTTACATTACAACATACTTAGAAGAGCCCTCAAATTCTTATTAGAGCCCCTACAATGCTTGAAACGCCCCCAAAGTTGTTATAGGAGCCCCTCAAAGTTGTTATTATAGGAGCCCCTCAAAATACTTGTAATTTGTAGAAAAGCTTCTGAAATTCTAGTAAAAGAGCCCCCATAAATTGAGGAGTTCAATGAAAACAACACGAATGAGAACAATTCAAACTAAACCTGCTCGTTTAATCCTAGCAGACTTAAAAATAGCCTAACGATTGAATTAAATTTGTTATTCCCCATGTCCAACTGTGAAACAAACCCATGCAGGTAAAAAAAAAGAAAAAAGTCTCAAGTTTGTTCTGCTGTTAACCCCCCCAGTTGGCCCTGCAAACAACATCCCAGCGTGGAATTGAAAAACAACTCCAGAGATCGGGCTGAACCGAATCAACATCTAATCTATCGTATCGAGGGACTAATCTATGTGTCTATTTAACTGCTCTCTTGGAAGAGATACCAGTTCCACACTGTTGCAGTTAGGACCCACTGTGATCGAATTAAGCAGATAATATGAAGAAATAACAATAGAGTTTGCCAATATTGATTTAGATTTCCTCAAATAAATCAAGTCTTGTGATAGTAGCTGATATCTGAAGATAACGAAAATTTTCAATTTAGCCTGCCAATATTGATGTAGATTTCAAACAAATAAAAAAAGTCTTTAGAAAAGGACTGAGTATATTATGAAAATTAACAATTCATATCGCAAATATTGATTCTAAAGATATCACCAAAATATTAGTTTTGAACTTATTATGATCTAAATTATTTCGTTTCTAAACAGACTTTGCTCAGGAGTTTAGATGAATGTTATCTTTTGTATAGGTGTTGATAAGAATTAGACAATATATGCACTGATCCTGTTTTGCTGATTATAATCACAAAAAGAGGAATAAGTAAGCTAGATATAAAGTCTGACTTTACAAATTTGTTTGATCATGGTTTAATGTAGTCACATAAACAGATTATGGCACCACTATTAGTGAACATTATCTGCCTTTTAAAGTTTTATCAGCCTTAAAAAAAAAAACATAACAAAATGTACTTTGTTCAGAAGTTTTAGCCTGGCCTCACTAATCAGATCTAGACTTCAGTTAGAATGAGACTTAGTAATTGAATGATATTCATTATTCAGCCAGGTAGGAGAGATTAATTAAAGCTTTGATAATAGCCTGCATAAAATACACAATGACAACCCAAAACTGTCAAGAAATCAATCTACCATATTATGTTTTAACTAACAATGAAGTGATATATCTTCCACTGAGGTGTGACGTTACATGTAGTTTTGAGATAAAAATCTTCTTCTTTTTTTGCTGACTTCTAGCTTCTAGCTTGTATTCTTCCATTGTTGCTGCAACACATGTATTTGTTTTCGTAAAAAAAAATTGGGTAACTCGCACGATTCATAGAACTTCCATCAATCAACGATATGCTCGACTATTTAGATATCCACGTTCAATAGTTTTGATGATATTTCCAGCTCATTAAATTCTTTTTTCTCCCCCATGAAATTGCTTGAGTAGCAAGTTGGCAATCCAAATTTGGCGCAGAGTGCAAGTTAGATCGCTCAGTTGGGTAGTTCAAGGCAAGGCCACTGTTAAAAAGTGTCTGTTGTGAGCTTGGGAAACTGAAGGCTTCACTTGTTTGTTGACAATGCGTGTGTGTATCTTTCTGCAATTTTTATGTATATTTCTGCTATTTTATTGACAGAGGTGTGTTTGACAGCTCCGAGTAAAATCACAGCTTTTGACCTTGACCAAATGCTGAATATATGTTTGAAGAATTTGTGTAATATCGCCAGTTTCAAACAAGCTAGAAATTAGACCTTCGCAAGCATGAAATTAATCAAATATTTTGTCACATCTCTCTTTACAAAGTTACTTGAGCTTGAAAAATTCAAATGAAAGAAGTTAAATTATGAATGATTTTTAGCAAAATATCTCAAAATGAAATTGCTAATGATTTGTATATATGGAAAGTGTACTTTAATTTGATGAATAATTTGTAGTAGTTAGGACATGTATTTAAATATATTTAAATTTTTGTTTCCTCTCCTTTTTTTATTACAATAGGTTATTGATTCAAAGTTCCATCTGCTGCTGAAGGCGGCGACCATTTCCCCCACCAAGTGATACCAAAGATCCCAGAATGCTGCTGTCCTCCATCCAGTGTGGCCTGAGCTGCTGGCTAGCTTCAGTCACCCTACTCCTCCTCCAACTAGAATCCAGTGTACACGCGTCCAGTCTGTGGAAGGATGCGGCGCCAAAACTCATCTCAAAAGACAGCTTCCCAAGTAAGAAGATCTATTGATTACGATCAATGTTGATGGTGATAATGTTGATAATCATACTTTCAAGTTTTAACTTTAGCATAATATGACTCAAGATCCAACTGTATTTGTCCAAATAAGCATCGCATAATAAACTTATTTTTCTATCTTTCTTTTCTGCTTCCTATTTCCATCTCCGTTTTGCCCCTTTAAAAAATATATTGGGTTTGTTTTGAGAATCTTCTTACAATATTACCTCTTTGTAGATGTTTCCTATGTATATTTTTGGTTTGTTAGCTGGGATCTATGGAAAATGTATATACATTTATCCCACCATCGAATTTCCTCCAATGGTTTAAAAACATGAATTGATTTCAGTATAACCTTGGGTTAATGGAATTGATTATTTTCAATGGTAATGTTCTCTCAATACCAGCCAGCCGCTACTTTGGCTACAGATACCACTACTGAACATCATCCCATTACTGCGGGGCAATACGGCTATTTTGTATCATATCGGTGTTGGGGATCCGAGAACCAAATGTAATGCACCCAGGATTTAATTGAAATGGAAAGTGGCCGTGCGCATGCATGTACGTGAGCGGTGTCCTAATAAGCCGTGGGTAGTGGTGGTCACTGATCGAGGAATATAGGACGACGATATTGTCCTTGTGGCGTAGCAAGGTTAAGTGCAAAAAAAGGGGCGGCTTGAATAAAAGATAATTAGTTAAATGTGAAGCACATTTCTTAAATTTTGTATGTGCACAATAAGGCTGTTGACGAGTCCCGGGTACCCGGGTCCCGCCGAAAAATGTCGAGTCCCGGGCGCAAAAATCGATACTCGATATCCCGAAAAAAAGCAAAAAATTGATTTACGAATTTGCTGTATTTTATAAGATGATTTATTGTCATAAATGCGCTGCATTTTTGTCACTTGAATGAACATGTTTCCCAGCGGCGTGACATGCCTATAGCGAAATCAACAAATTTATAAATTTCGGGTACCCGGGACTCGCCCGAAAAATTATCGCGAGTCCCGGGTAGTAAATATACCCGAAATCGACAGCCTTAGTGCACAATCATGTTGTTAGTTAGGGAAAGTGGCCATGCACATGCATAAAATTAAATGTACATTAAGCAGTGTCATAATAATTCAAGGCTTGGGTAGAATCGGGGAATGAAGGATATAGTATTTTCCACGCCGAACGGTTAGGTCTAAAGTTAGGAGGTAGTATCTCACAGATTCTCCTTCCTCCTTGTCTTATAGCCCGGTCACATATCAACGGATTGCGTAAACGGACGTCAAACGGAGAGCTAAATTTTGTCCATCCGTTCGTCTCCGTTCTTATGCATTTCTTGTCCGTTCCTTGTGCGGTGATGTACGTTGTTCTATGTTTTGTACATAAAGCAATGGAGACGACTTTCATCACCGGATAATTTCATTTCGCAAATTGTCTATTCGTTGGGCATTCGTTTCCGCTATCCGTTGATATCTGACCGGGCCAATAGGAGTAAACGTTCCCCTTCCCCTATTTAGCGACACCACTCGTTATTAGCTCATCGCTTCCTCATACTTTCAAATTGGGTGTGTGGGAATAGCTGGTTTGAGATTTCACACCCTTCCACCATGGTTCCACATACCCATCCCTGTAAGGAATACCCCCTGACTATTGACATTGGAGTAAACCTGTGATAAAGCGCCATAGCGCAAGGGGGGATTGAATGAAGGGGGGCCCGGCAGCAAAGCAAACATGCACCTGGCCGGCTGTGGTGGTATCATACCAACATCCAACACTCTTTTACCTTCGCACATTCATAACGAAACAGTGAGAAAGGAAAAGTGGTAGCATCGTGCCAACATCCGTCCTCCTCCACACACATATCGGGGACAAAATGAGGGAAAAAATGTCTCTCATCTGAGAGAAAACTAGGCCCATGGCATCATTTGAGTGCCGACAAAAGAGGGTGAGCAGTTTTGAAGAGTGGAGAGGTTTGGGAAAAGGTCTTTGTACCACTACGTATAAGTATAATGATTTCGAAACACATTTCATTTGGTAATGTTCCTCTTCTTCCATGTTAGCGACCACAATCAACTTGCTCATTCTAATTCTGTCGATTTTTTGGTTGTGATGTGCAGGATGTGGTGTACTACTACTAATACACCAACCAGGTTAACTCCCTACTTTTTGAGTAGTACATATAAGTCTAGGTTTGTGTGCATGTATGAGATGTGATTGTTGTAGGTGGACTTAGAAAGAACACTTTTAATTTCTTTGCAATTTAGTAAATACAAGAAAATGTGATTAAAACACATATATAGGAAATGCATACTACAAGCACAAAATTAGTCATTGATTCAAAAACATTTTAGGAAAATTAGATATGCACCAAGGACTCGTAAATGTTGTGGGGAAAGGTGTCTGACTAAGCATGCGAATGTTGATAGACTTCTGTATGAACTAATGAAGAGTCATTAGTACTTTAATTGAAACATGGGGAGGGAGGGGAAGCTCTTCATTTACAGCGAGGGGTGAGTGGAGGGTGAGTCGGGGGTCAAACCAGGCACCCTTCTACTTCTAGAGTATGATATGCCAGACAAGACAAGCTTCAAACTATGAGATCGCTAATCGCCTCATCACCCTCGCCATCGACAGTCGACCAGCACCGTGACTCGATTATTAGCGAGGGAAATTGGAGGGGAAATGGTAAAGATAGCTTGCTACGCGAGATAATGCATCTATATCTGTGTCGGTGACTGTGTTCAGTCTAGTTTCACAGATTTGTAGATCTATCAGTCCCCAGATTCCTATCTAGAAATTCATATTGGCAAATCAGGCCATCATGCACTGATGCAGAGCCGAATAATAACAGAAACCATTGGCCTGCCCATCACCTCACCAACAAACCATGGATCTATTGACATGCGGATCGGGTCAGACCTTGGCACACTGTGCTGTGGTAATAATAGCTGTTGCCTAGCACCTTTTCTTCATGAATCTCAACTAGAGACTGTGGTCAAATCATAACAATCCATATTTTTTATTGTAGTGAAACGAGCCTGTTAACCTCACTCACTGTACAGCAGTGTGCATAGTGTAGAGTTTTTATTTACGAGAGTGTGTTGTGTTCGGAGTTTGTTTGAAAAGGGCGGGGTTAGTGTTACAATTAAAGCCCTTGGATCATTGTGCCCTGTTCCATGACCTGTGCGTTATACGTATATATTTTTTTACTACGTGTACATGATGATAATGTGTACATGTAGGACCTATTCATTCTGTCTATTTAGTGGTTATCGCTTGTTATTTTCATTTCTTTTCAACACAATATATTGAACACCCATTGAAGATGATCCAATTTGAGTATAACATGCATTCTCTGACTCTTCAGATCCCAGCCAGATTTTGTTTTTTGGGGGACTAGTCCTAAATGGGTTACTGTATTGTATTGCTTGTATTATTTTACGATATCAAATCTACTGCATTTTTAGAAACTTGCATATTTCTATTAAATAATATCATAATGACCTCACTGACCTGGCTGTTTTTAAAAATAGAAGTGAAAATTAAGCACCTAGAAGCTTTCCAAACAGGTCTAATTGTTTAGTCTCCGAATGAAGTTGAAAAGTACTCTACTTTTATTAAATTTGCGCTGTTTTTACACTATTTACGTGTAAATATAGTGGCCGTAAACATGAAGAGGTCAATTATTTTCATTAGAGGGGGGGCAGGTTTGAATTGCTTCTGGTAATTGATAACCATATATGGCCTGTAGTCATTTAACGGTAGTGGTTCCGTTATTACAGTTTCTATTGGCTGCGACTTGAGATTGTAAAACAGCGTAATAATATTTGATGTGGTGGGCTGGTGGAATCCATTCTTTAGGCTTAGAGCTCCCTTTTCTGTTTCCGAACTTTGTAGGATTTCTTCATCAATGGGCGGGGTTCAAGTCGAGGTTAATAGCGAGAAAGATAAATTGTTGTTTTCACTGTCAAGATGAGGGCAGTATCAACCACAACAAAAAGACCTGCTTCGAATACCGATATATATCCAATTTATAAACTTATTCATTTTTTCGTGCGAGAATAAACTATAAAGTAAGGTGGTGCCCTTTTTCTAACCTGATGTAATGACCCGCTATAGAAATAAACATAATATTTAGCCTAGAGTGTCTAAGAGTCTAGCCTGAAATTTGCTTTTAACCATCACACTCAACAACAACTCTGCACCTGAATTGAACTCTTTCAGGATGAGTCCCCTAAAATACATGGACTAGAATCTATGAAGAATGGGCCTTAAGAATGCATGTTATATAACAAAATAAAAATCTTCATAATTGAGTTAAATGTAATGATAAGCATTAAGCAGCCATTTTGGATGAACCATTTGTCTGTTTCATATTATGCATCAACATTTTATATTTGTTGTTGCCTTTTTAGTGGGATTATACTTAACAGACTATGATAATAACAGGTCTGGCAGAGAGATGCAATTTTTACTTTTAGATCACTTAAATTGGTTAATTCATGCTAACGTAATAAAGAAAGATCCCAGACAGAGCAATAATATAACTAGGACAAAGTACAAGATGTCTTTGCACCTTTTCAGACTTTCCCTATTTAAACAAAAAAAAGTGACAGAATACAGCCTTACAAGGTCTTTAGCCCTTTGGTGAGCCTTTTTTAGGATTCATGACAATCAGCGAAATCCTCAAGAAAATGTTTACAAACTGTCCCAGCCTTTTTTTTTTGCAGTAAATTGGCCTGTATGTATATAATGTTTGCTGTATTTGCTATTCCCATTATGTAGCGCAGTAAACGCAGACTTCATTTCGAGCTCTGGCATAATGGGCTAGCATCTCTCAAGGGTCACATCGACGGGAATCGCTCAACTTGTTTATGCCCCCATTACCGAGCAAAACAATTTTCGCTTGCTTTCATCATCAAATTGAGTGCTGGAAACCAAAAGAGTGGACAGCAAAGACTGAACCAAAAAAAGAGTGGATGCAAATTGCAAAGACTGGGATTCGATTGGGGAAAAAAAAACTAAAACTAAACCTAGGCCAAAACACTTTATATTGACTCAGTTGATTGGATTTACCTCGTGTAATTATGAGCTCAGTTAAAAGGTTAAACTGTTGTGTCCAATTACATTTTCTAGACCAACATACATATTGTATTTCAAGCAATAAGAAAGTATTATGTTTACCGATACCTTTGTCTCATGTCATTTAATATTTATCTAGAGGAAAACATTACGACTACAAAATCAGTGCTGGCCTGGCGCCACTAAAATGTTAAAAATGTCATTAGTGCACATTTGTATTTACTTGACATGGTAATTAATTCAACATACTACTATATGTTTCATTTGCACATATGCTCAAGTGTAAATGTGTATTACCAAATTGTAACTCATTAGTTACCATTTACCATCTTGTACAACTCAGTTACCATGGAAACTTTTATTTTTATAGTAGGTCATGCTTCCCCTTTCCCTCCCCCCTTAAAAATATTTTAAAAATTAGTTGGGAAATACGTGAAATGGATGACTTTGCAAGTGTGTGTATTTTTGCTATATTAGTTACAGAATGTACTACTAGTTGCCATCTTCCATGGTCATTTTTGTAATATTTGGACAAACATGCATGTCCCTGTTAACAAATATTTAAAAGAATTAGTGGAGTAATACGTGAAATGGATGACTTTGCAAGTGAGCGTATGATCTTCACTATATATATATATTACGTCCGTCCGCGTTGGCATCCTTTTCCCATGTCCTTCACTCACCGGGTATATTAATAGGACCATGGCTTTAGCGTCTGTATCCTTGCAGGTGACGAACAGGTGTAAGACAGAGTCACGAAGCAGGTGTATTTTTTTATGAAATTATGAATTTGAATTGTTACCCTACATCATACATGCATGTAAATCTGTTGCATGGGTTTTATGTTTCAACAGGTCTTGAGACCTGAATTATATCATGGTTATATTAATAATAGTTGGTAACTATAGTAACAAGTAACTCCTTGGTTATATATGCTCCTGGCATTATGATTTTATACTGCATTCTACCTACTTTTCTCCTTTTTTGACAAACACATAGGTAATCTAGCTTTATGTTAGATAAAATGTGTAGATCGTGCAAGATAATATAAATGAAAGCTTCATTAAAATGAAAGTACTATGAAGGTGTTAATGTAAATTGTAATACAATATTGTGGCTGGAGTATGCTTTTTAGGCAAGTAATAGATGGAGAAAACTTGTTTTTACAACACTTTGAAACTACTGTAGTGTACTAGTATTCTAAAGGTCCGATACCTGGATATACTGTACTGTGTACCTACATTACAAGGTACCTGCGTGATAGTTCCCCATTTTGTCTGATTCGTGCTGAGCTGCTAGTTCACCATTTTGTCTGCTTTTTCAAGACATTTTGAGTGACTTCAGACTACAGGGAGAGTACATACAGAGAGGACCTTTCATCCCCTCTCTCCCAACTGGAGTAGGCCCTGGATTTGACTGGGTTGTATTTCAGCAAGAGGTTTTGTTTGTGTGGCGTGACCTGTTGACACCAGACCCCAAATGCAATCTGCTATTCAAGCTGCACCTATGAGCCCTCTAACCCCCCCCCCCCCCCTGCACCCCCATTCCTCACTAGAATTGAAGTTGAACACTGACCATAATAATGGAGCTCTTTCTAGTTTCTCTAGATTACCCCTAATCTACCCCACCCCCAATCACCTTGTTTGGTTAAGAATCTCTGCACATGGCACATCATGCAATTATGCACTCTAGCATGATCTCGATTTGGAGCTGTTTCTAGTGTCTAGATTTTCCCTTCCCCACCCTAATCACCCCCCCCCCCCCCCCTCTACAAGAATGTCTCATACATGGGCCCTAACATTATCTCAATATGAAACGCTCTCTGTCTAATTCTAGTACTTTTACTCTGCCCCCACCCCCATGGCCATGCTGGGATTAAAGTATTTCAGTATGGACCGTACTATGCTCTCAATATGGAGTTCTGTCTAGTTTTAGTCCACCTGTCCGATCAAATGCACCCACATCTCCATGTTTGGCTTCAAATCTCTCAACATGGACCCCTCTGTGCTCTCAATATGGAGCTCTTTCAACTACTTACTGGTCTAGACTACCCCCTCCCCCAAAAGTTTAAATTGAAAATGTAATATGCCCCATCTTGTCACAATCCAATTCTCACTCAGCTTTCATCACAAACCACACCATAAAAGCAAGCTTCAAAGTGAAAGCATCAAGGGACATTATGTATGTTAGCAGTTGCTGATGTACTTATTGGCATCGTTTCTTTCATTTTCATGTCCATTTCAGCTGAAAAAGAAGCTTTCCTACATGTACCCTCCATTTTAATTTTGGTCTTTGGAGATCTCTCAATATGCAACTCCTTCAAGTCTGCATACTAATCCATGCATACAGATTCTTTCATCACGAACCTTGGAGCGATTCACCATGGGACTTTTGGTACACTAGTGGTTGCTGATGTACAGTTGGCATCAATTTCATCAATTTCCATGCCCATTCTAGCTAGAAAAGAGAGCTCCCCACCCTTCAGTTTGAAGTATCTTCTTATGACTGAGGCTACAGTATACCAGCTGCTACCTTTACTTCTAAAGTTCTAGTCTTCACACATAAATCCATTCTTTCAGAGCCCAGCTTTCATCAGGAACGAAACCATAAAGCAATACACAGTGGGACCCTCTGTATATAAAACAGCACTTGCTGATGTACTTATTAGAATCGTACATTTTCATGACTATAGATTATTGTCTGAAGTATGGATCGGTTTTCTTCGATTCTTCCTACGCTGCTGCTAGCTCTGTTTTCTTGGCATGTCTTTTGTCCAGTGCAATATATTCACTCGTTCCTTTATATAATGTCCGTACATTATAGGTGTAAATTAATGCGTGGTGTCGATTGGTTTTGGTGTCTTGATTAGAGACTAGTCAGACAAACTGGCTGGCTGCCCACAGGACTGTTGATATAGTCTTGTGACCTCAAGCACAGTGCTACACAACTTTATTATTCTGACCTATGCTGGAATTGAGTCCCTTCCAGTTTGTCAGCATACATTTACGTGTACAACTTCACATATTCTTCCCAATATTATTGTTTTGTGCGTTTTTGGACATACTCTTCTGTTGTTGTTGTTTTTTCCCCCACAAATTTAATTTTGTTCCTGGTATATGTTTGTTTTTATGTTGCTTTCCAAAATATACTCCTTCAAGATTCAAGTAATTTTTAGGACATCTTGTCAAATTAGTTTTACACTTTTATTACAATTACAAATATATGAAATTTTAAGGTCGCTGTATTTTGTTATTTCTTAGGGCGAATAGGTAGTCATTATTGTCTTATAAAAGGGTAGGGAAGGTATTTTACTAATCAATATGAGTAACACTCACAGAAGAGTTCCAACAAATGTATATCAAATTCAAAAGATACCAGCAAATAAAGATTTGGGCATGGATACAGGTCTATTTCTGAATCATTGGTATTATTGCCATTTTGTTGTTGTCCCTTTTGTCAAGATTTTAAGAAGAATCCTTGTCAGTGCTGAGTTCTGACAACAAAGCAACCCACACATTACTCACCATAGCAAAGTTTCTTTCAAATTTATTTATAAAAAACAACTTTTTCCCTTTTTTTTTCTTTCTGTGCACAATGATCCCTGCCTGTGCATGAGTCAGACACATATTTACAATTACACACAACTGCATGTGCTGTGTCTTTCGGGCTTTGTTCATCATAAAACAGCATTGTTTTATGACCGTGAAAATCAATATTTTGTTACTTATTATTTAGACGAGGGACACCAGTCGTACTATTGTGCCTGGAATTGACCTGTCCTGAATCATGAATAATTGCAGTATTGTCTCTCAAGATTAAAAACACCCCTTGTCCCATTCATGCGATGTTTCTATTGTGGCCATCACCTGTTTGTTGCCTTTGCAAAATAGAGGCATTAATTGACAGGTTCCTGTATTTCAATGAAAATATTGATATTTTCTTACATATTTAGGGACACCAGTCATAATAATGTTGTCTTTTGGATCATGCATTATGAATCATGAATAATTACAGTATTGTCACCCTTGATAAAAAGTACACTTACTCACTACATTTTTATCACAGTTCGAAGTGATTGTTTACCATCACCTGTTGGCATTGCAAGATACAAGCGTTGAATTAACAGGTTTTTGCATTTTCAATAGAAATATTGATATTGTGTTACCTACAATAACACCAGTCATAGTAGGCATATTGTGTTCTGAATTGATTTGTTCTGAATCATGAATAATTATGTTATCGTCACTCTTGATTATTAATTACTCACTATCTTTTTTAATACTATTAAATAACTATTTCCATTTTTTATTTCCATATTTTAGTGCATGAACAGCTTTTCAAAAATTGTTATTAAGAAAATATTTAATGGTGAAGTTAATTTAGAAACGGCATTAAAGTTTGGTTTATGAAAGGTGAAAGCTTTAAAAACATTCCTTTTGTGATGTTTTTTGAGTAATCAGTCTTAATGTAAAAACAGTAAGATAAGTTAATTGTTAATCCTGGGATACGTAGATTATAGCATTTCCCACGTTATCTGCAGTTAACTAAAATAAAGTAAGATGAGGCATTTACTCAGCAATGTAAAACTAAAAGTGTCTGCTGTTACTGTCTAATAGACATCTCGTGCTAACTTCACTATTTAAAACGAAATCAAACACAAGATAGAAGGGGTTCGAAACGTCTTGACGACCTCTTCAGCCCTAAGGGTGCTCAGGTGTAGATGGGGAGATGGTGGCCTAATGAATGACTTCAAACAAACAAAGAGACAGGAACAAACACCGAAGATGTGCCACAACAAAAGCGTCCAAATCAGGACTGGCTTGGGGCTGAGTAAATGAAGCCCATGCACGCTTGTCCGCTTGTTTGTTTCATTTTAGTAAACAGAAGGATTCTAAACACCTGAGGAGATAGAGAGGGGTGTAAAAGGGGTGTTTTGGAGAGCTAAATGAGTACACAGAGAGGGGGTGCTGTTAATCCCACCAGTGTTTTGTTTTCCCCGTAGCTAGGATTAAGACCAGTCTCTCAGTAAACAATCCAACTATCATCTGTATCAAGGAAGGTCAGATGCCCCCAAAATTGTCAGTAACTGATGAAAACTTTCCCAAAATGTCACAGGACGATCTTAAATTTGACATGTCAGTGAGTAATATATAAATATCACAGGGAAGGAAACGTTCTCTCCTAGTACTCCTCTTGTTCTTCTCTCTCGGAGAGCGGAGAAACATCGTCAAGAGTTTCCTTTTCTCCCACTGATGAGCTGAATTAAGAAGGTGTGGTCCGCTCATGACACACTCGTGTTCAGCCGCTACAAGCTCCGTACCCAGCAACATGCTACAAGCACTCTACCATGAAATCATTATGCAAATAGGCAATGTTGGTTTTGGGACTTTGTTGTTGACTGAATGGTTAAAATACACACTAGGCATAAAAAAACCCAAAGTTGAACAAAAACAAGGGTGTTTGTGAGTGTGCCCATTGGTTCTCGGGCTCAATTAGGAACCAGGCAGGTAGTCTATTAACTTAGTCTACTTCTGGGTACGTTGTAAGTTGATTTGATGCCTTTGGTAACAGAACTTTGGTTCATCAACATGTTTTTCATAAAAGGAATACAATATTTCATTATAAAACTTCAAATTGTTTCCTTAGGATGGAGATAGTCAGTAAATGTTACTTACTTTAGTTTCTTATGAAGTTCAGTTTTGTGCATTTGTTATCCAAAGCTTGGTTCATATGGACTATGTTTTCATGTAAGGAAGACAATTTGCATTGTGATTGCCTTTGTTCATTTATTATTATCATATAAAAAGTTCAAAGTATAAAGTTTAAATTTGAATACATTAATCTTCGCAAATATGATACAGAAAGGGGGAAAAGACTATATCACTTGAACTTTAATTCCCTAATCGCTTATATATCTCTTTCTTTGGTTAACCCGCGATACTAAGAAGGACCACCCTTTTACTGTTGTTCACTCCAAATTGCTATTGTTCCGAAACTTAGCATGAAATGTTTGCCAAAAAAACTTTGTTGGAGATTGACGAGACCAGGAACAAAGTTCATATTTATTCTATTATGTCTGTTCAATCAGAGGTTTTCATTAAAAATACAAGTTACATGCTGGCTCATACCCAGAAAGCAGGATACACCTACAATCTTTTATGAATTCAAGGCAAACAAATTTGTTGCACTCCACTTAATTCTCGTGGTCATTATTTGCTTTGCATTTTGATCGTGAAAAACTGGATTTAAAAAGAATCTTTTCTATCCTAAAGTGCAACTGATTTGAGGACATTTTAACTTTTTTAAATTAAGTGTCTGATATTTTCAAGGATAAACAACCAACTGCATGCAAGCTGACTAGCGATGTAGAAAAGCAAATTGGAATAATAAACTTTTTTGTGTTGATAATAAATGTAAAAGAATAAAGACTTCTAGGCAATAATGTGTGACTTTGCAGTTTGCTCTGTACCAGATTTCTCTATTTGCAATGTCTGCTCTTCTCGTGTTAGTGGGCTAAACCGTCTAGTTTTCTAAAACAGTCGTAAAGTAATGCACGAAAAGAAAATGAAACATGGAAAGTATTCAAAAAAGTTGCCTATGTACTGTCCAGATAATAAGAATGAAAAAGCAACAACCTTTATTTATATTTAAATATCTAGATGCATTTCATTGTTATAAGATAAGAAGCATAAGCACATAATACAGCATGAACCAGCAATAGTGCAAGGCAATACAATACCCCTCCTGTAAGTAATCTTGAGGGGGGCCTCACATAATTTACTCTCAAGTGTTTTCTTTTATATTTCTTGGCGGCGTTGCTCCCAAAGTGTTCCACATCTGAAAGGCAAGCCTTAATGAAAGTGGTCACCCCTAACCCGTGTTCATTATTGATTCTCTGGTTGCGCTTGAGGAAGACAACGATTGGAACCCAAACAAGACTTGATTGGTGTAAGCCCGGCGAAAGGAAGAAGACAATTCCCATCAATAATAGCCAGTTGGTGGGACTATGGAGGGCTTTTGTGGGAAGGGGGGAATCGCGGCTTACATGTAGTTGGGTCTTCTCAATGTCTCTCATGCATGGATCCTATTGTTCCCCCCTGTAGAATCTCATGTCGATGGAGCATCATTTATTCATGAGTATTGAACTGCTTTCATAGGTGGTGTGTTAATGGGCATTTAACCCGCCAAGCCTGTGATATGTATTGGCAAAAGCATCTTTTGAGGCAAGTGAGGCATGGCTAACTGACCACGCAAGTCAAAATTACTTTCAAGGCTCTTGTTTCATGTTTTAACATGTACTTTAGGCAAGAATTTGAAAGAGGCAGTTTTTCTGCCCCATCTCCTGATATGTCACGCTTGTTGCTCAGAAACACAGCTCATTTCACAGGCAACAGAGAGGAGAGAGACTTCATTAATCATAAAAGTGAGAGAGTACACTCATAAATCATTTTCATTGCCGGAAAACGGTCACAAACACTTTTAAAGAATGTCCCCGGATAAAACAGTAATATATGATAAGAGCACAGAACAAGTAAATAAATAGCATGCTGGTCTTGTTTTGGCCGTCATGGTCACAAGTTGGATTCTCTGATAGGTTGAAATTAATGCGCAATATGTTGTTTATCAACAATGTACCAGGGATGAATGTTAGTTTCCGTTGCAATTGCTATTACCGGATAGAACAAAAAAACTTAATAATTTTCATATTTCCTCATCCCACATGTTGAAGTATTGGTTACCCCTCTCCCAGTAAAAAAAAAGCAATCTTGACACTCCTTGTATTAAAGTGGTTGGTAACTTCTCTTTTCAAATTCAATATGCGTTGTACAGTACTTCAGCCATATTGGAAAGTCTGTTTTCTTTGCCATTATTTTCACAGAACCACACTTTTTTGTTTTTCATTTACCTGATATCCGCAACCTTACATTCTGTGATTATTGCAACCCATCCCCCAATACAAAATACAATCTTGGCACTTCTTGTATAAAAGTGGTCGGTAACTTCTCTCCACACTACACATTGCATTGTACATCAACCATAATTATTGCCCTTTCTGTTTTCTTTGCCATTATTGTCACAGAAGACAACCAATTTTGTTTTTCATTTTCATGATATCCTCATCCCACATTCGCTGATTTTGGTGAGCCCTCCTCCCCCCAATCAAAAAACAATCTTGACACTTGTTTTTCTGTACATGTAGTTGTACTAGTAGTAGTAGTAGTAGTACTAGTAGTAGTAGTGGCTGGCAACTTCCATCCACACTCTGTCTCGAATGCCAATAATCTAGCAGCGTGCAGGGTCAAGTTACTCTCCTGGCTCAGTTCCTTTACACACTAAGCTCAATCACCAAATTGAAAAGCACTGATTGAGTTTATACTCCACAGATCTGCCGATTGTGAAGTGAAAGAAGAGAACTGTGATTGTGAAGTAAAAAGCAGAAAGGGAGAGAGAGATTGGTTAGTTCGTGATGATGTTGGAAGTGAGAGCCAACCTGCCCTGCCCTCCCTCTCTCTATCAGCATGCCCATATTAGGCAGCAAACTGTGAGGTCGGGGGTCACGGTTGATTTGATGCCAGCTTGTTTGTGAGAGGAAAGGAGGAGGGCCAAACAAAAATGGAGTCATACATAGGATGTGGCATTCTTGGAGGAGGGAATTACAGAATTCTACTCGGACTCGGAGTAGTGGTTTTGCTCTACCACAAATCTTGGCACTCGGGGGATGTGATTCGCAGAAGAAGATTATAGCTTGATAACATCAGGTATTAAAGGTCAAACATGGCAACATTCTCAAGCTGGTAGTGCATACAGAAAGTTCAGTTTAAAAAGAGACAGGAAGTACTACTATGGACTATGTCAAAAGAAAGAGAAAGTGCTTGATTTTACAGATAGTGGAATAGCACTTTACAATGTAAAGTTAAGGGTGAACATCTTTTTTCAAGTGAAAAGATGACTTCTCTATTTTGCGCTGAACTTAATGAGTTACTTATGTGATGAGATGAATATATGTTGCTACTTTGAGAAGATTAACATGAGGAAAAGGGTTGTAAAATTGTTATCGCGATTATGTAAGCTAGTATCTTCCTTTTAAATACTTAATAAAGAAGAACATTTTTCTCTTCAATATAAATGAAGCCCCTGGAGGAAAAAGCTTTTAAAGCATAAGTCTTTTGGATTGCAGAAGCTAATCATTTGGCCTGTCCCGGAGCATTTCAAATTTCCGTACAAGGAAGGAAAGGAGTGCGGTTTTATTTTTAGGGAAAACATGATGAAAAGAAGGATTTGGTTGGAAAATTGAGAATCTTACAACAAACAAGATGACATAACCGCGGAATTACTAAGCTCGCTAATTCTGGGGATGGCCTGCATTCACATTATGGCAACAGTTGTATTCGGCAAAGCTGCTTTATTTTCATTCAAGCCCAGCCCCATACAAATCTTGTTTGTGACAAACAAGTCTTTGAATCTCTGCCATCAATAGGCAGTTATCTACTGAAAGGGGATAATAAGACTAGTCTGTCTCACTACTCCTTGACCATTTCCTCGACAGAAAGAAATGTCAAGTAGCCACATTTCAGTTGAAAATAGCTAACAATAAACATGAAGATATAATTTCCAAGAAGATGTATGGGACAATGGTTACATATGAATACAATGTGCATTTATATATATTAGTATACGCTCGGGGCTGTTTCAATCAAGGGTAAAAACGTGATGAAACAACGAACATGAATTCATTGACTGGCTCTGTCTGAATGGAGGGACTCGTGACGGTGTCTGAGCGGAGAGACTAGGGAAAGTGATTTAGTGAAGCCTGACTAGGGCTGAAGAAACCGTGATGAGTCTTCATTACCGCTCCTAATAACAACCACTGTCTCCCATTTGGCAGACTATACACAAGGGGCACATTTTAGGGGTGCAACGCTTACCCCATGGAGCGAGCAAGGAGCGGGCAACCTGTAGAACATGGGGAGGACGAAAAGAAAGTAAAAAGAGAAAGTCGGTTGATGCGGTCAAGACATCTGTTCATAGTAACCACAACAAACCCAAACCAAAGAGTTGGGTTCTTCTTTTTTCTCCTTTTTGTGTCCCTTTTGACAGGTTTAGTAACCCAGTAGCAGTGAATGATACTTGCTCTTCCTGGAACTGGAAGTGGAAGCACAAAATGAAAGTGGATTAACTTTGACCTAGCTCCACTCCAAGGAATGGTATAAAAGGGAGCAATGGTCATTAATCATACACCTGTTTCACTCAGCACACTGAAATTAAACAATTTTATTTATTTGTGGTGTTTATTTTACAAATTCCTTTTGAATTCATAGTATGGTTTCTACTTGCTTCTTGTTAAAAATGTATTTGTAAGACAACAATTCCAGTTAAACCTGCAGTATGATTGATTTCTTCTTGCATCGTGTTAAGTTCCCTCCTTAGGACAACAAATAAATAGGCTCTTCCACATAATACTTCATAACTCAGAATTTTAGTGGAAGCATGGGGGAAGAGCAACTAAGCCGGATGTTTCTATGAATACATAGAGGAACACAAATCTAATCTCCGTCGTGTGACCTGTTCATTTACTTTATACTAGATAAGATGAATCTCATTAGAGATCTTATCGTCAGCATCGATATTGCATCGATATTGCGCAAGATGAATTTGACTGATTTCACAGCTGATGCTGAGATCCCGATGTTAGGCAAGTGGTTCGGGTTCGGAGATCGACTATATCCCGTCTAAAAATAATGCATTGGCAAGTAGTCCCTATTAGCCTGACTAATGATATTTAATGTGTTAATCCAATCAGTAGTATGAAGCAAAGTGAGTCTGATGTCGGGCCGGGAGGGCGGGGGTAGGTATCGCTCAATTATCGCGAGGAGGGATGACAGATAGTTCGGTTATTGCAGGCTTGCAGGGAGTTTAATGAGGGGGAATTCAATTAGAATTGGGTCTGATTGATTGCTTTTGCTCATCAAACACGAAAACTACACTATTCCAGAAGCGAAGCAAATTGGTCATTTCCAGTCCCTTTAGAAATTCTGTAATCTCATCTTTATTGGCCTTAATGAATGCTCGCTTGTATGCGCTAAGCTATATGACTTTTACACGTTTCGCAATGTTTTTTAAAAATATTTTCAATTAATTATATTCAGGAGTATGGAACATGCATACATGTAGATGATCACTTTTAAAATTCTTTAATTTCTAAACCAATTTAATTGTAATACGTTGCTTTATTATTTATGATAGTTGGGGGACATACAGAATATCAATCAAACTCTAAATTTGTAATAGGTACATTCCCGACTGAATGAGAGATCATGGAACATGATCTATAGGGAGGAGAGCCCACATTTCTTAATAAGCAAGTGAAGTCTAGAAAGTAGACTAACACAAAAGTCATTAATTTGTTCATTCATCAAAAATAGAAATTCTTATGAAACCATAACTTATAAGTACTTACAGTATGGAGGCAATTTATTGCCTGGAGCAAGTAGCAATCATAAGTCCTCATTATGCGGCTGGCTGTATATATCTCCCTTAGCAATCGGCATAGCCATGCTGTCTACTCCATGCCCAGTTTGATGATGTACTCTGAATTAGACCCCCTTTCACATTGTGAGTTAGACATAGTTTCTCAGACGGTTCAGAAACAACCAAACTCTTGGTTACAATGACAACTGAAATTGGTCAAATAGTTTAGTCTGTTAACTCATTGCATATGATACATACAGGAACCTGGCATATTATGTATTAACTCTATGGGTATTTCAATATTAGTAGGGAATGGTTTAAATCACTTTTCTGGGCACAGTAATTTACATGGCAATTTGGGGTGATTTAGACCATGATTATGAAGAAAAACAAAATAGCTTCAGATTAAAAAAAAGTCATTTAAAAGTCTCTCTCTATTTATTTGATCTGTTCTTGAGTTTAGTGCAAAACAAATGTCAATTTTATTTTCAATTCCATGCAGGCAAGCTCGAAAATTAGCTCTGCAAATCAAATTTTGTTCAACTGCCTGTCAGTGACATGGGACAATATGAACAAAATTTTGCTCTGGACCTTTAAAAATCTCATCTAAAATGGGCAAACTTTGTTGATCGTAGATATGAAAATTATAAGATTCTGCGTATCTTGGAGAGAAAAAAAACACCCTCTAATGTGGAGCAATGTCTCTAAATACCCAGCCCTTAAGGGCCTCATGAATATATGGTTATGAATGAGATATGAGTAGTCGGGGGATTTTCAGATGCATGGGGAAACTTCAAAATGAATGTATAATCTACGAGATATTACAAGAAGCTCTCCAGTGTAATTATAGTGTATTATGTTTCTGGTGAAAATGAGATGATTTTTTTTTTCTTCTTTTACAAACTGCGGTTGTACATCAGTATTTCTCATGTTTCCACAGAACAGTGAAAATATTTTCAAAACCTTCAAAAAGGTTTTGTCGACACTTATAGTCCTACATGCTCATGTTATGCAAATGTTTGTTGTTAGCACATCATTCTTTTTTCCCCCTGAATTATACAAACTGTTGCTCTTGGGAAATCTAGAAATAGCTCGACATCTTCTTACGTCAGTTGAAAGAAAGAATGATTGTTTCCCCTTGAATGTAACATTTTCTCTCTCTGTCTAAAAATGAATCGAGGTCGGAATAGAATAGATAACCTCAATCATTTGAAGGGTTTTCAACTCTGCACTGTTTTGAGCACAATTTAATGTCCTTTCCTTTAGCAATAGCATCTCCCATTACTTCCTGTGCAATTACAATGATTACTCTGCTGACATTATCTAATGTCTTGTCCGACATTTAAAGATTTGGGCATTAAGCGTCGTCGTCGGTTGTTAATGAGATTTGGCGAATATCCTAATGAATTTAGGTTCTTAACGATAGGAATGAGCTGGTGGTTCAAACGAATTAGGGTTCTTAACAATTTTGAAGGAGCCAGAGGTTTTATTTATTCCTCCAGAATGTCTTCCATTCTGTTTATCCCGTCTACACCTAGCCATAATCTGTAGTCAGTGGAAGCCAGACCAGTGCATGAGAAAATAAAGCAAAGAATGGATAGACCTGTTCCCATCCTGTTTTTATCCGGTCTTACGGGTCTAATCTGTCTACCTGAAGTGTCCATCCACTCTCACCAGTCTTAGGCCGCAACTTAGGATGCGTTTATCAACTTTTTATTTAATCTATCGTCAACATTTTCAAATGTGTTTCAGTGATCTTCTTTGCAGTTGATTAAACACATATGCACCTTTTCATAGTGAATAGCCTTGCCATTTTGAAATGCTGAAAATGTGCGTTATGTTATGCATTTAGCCGAAATCATATTTGATGATAGATGATAAATGCATTTTGTTTTGATGCACGATATGCATAAAGAGCCTTTATTCTTACTGAAACAGTCCTTTATTTTGTATAAATGATACAAAGTTTAGCCTTGCTCGACATATACTTCTTTTTAATACGCTAATTTGTTCCGTCTATTTATGGTCTACAGAAAACGTTAATAAAAACATGGCAAAACCTGCTTATTACAAGCTATATATGGATTAACTGGGTATGTGACTACAGATAATACGAGTCTAATCTATTGGAGCAAAGCTGCCTATTCTTGCATGTCTTAGATGTTTTTAAATGATGTGTAGTTATTGTTCTTGGTTAATCTAAGCTGGTGCATCGGGCGCCAAAACAGGGTAACATAATCGTAACGACGCTGTTTGTTTGGGTGCAATAAAACCATGTAGTGACCTATGACATGGTCTGCAAAACATGAGTCACGGTTTGAAGCTTATTATATGTTTTTGTGGTTTTTTGTTATTTTCAAACTTTTTTGTTCATCAGAGGAGACAGAATTTGTACTCATAAGTTGTAAAGACGCGATTTGTTTGGGTGCGATAAAACCATGTAGTGAACCAGGGTCTTGGAACATGAGTCTCGCTTGAAGCTTACGTTTTGGTGGGTTTTTATCTTATATTCAAACTTTTTTGCAGCAAAGGAGATACAATTTGTAATGATAAGTAGTAAAGGCGCTGTTTGTTTGGGTGCGATAAAACCATGTAGCGAACCAGGGTCTTGGAACATGAGTCAAAGGCTAGGATCAGCTTATGTTTTTGTTTGTTTTTGTAATCTAACATTTTTTCACTAAAGTAGATTAATTTGTTATCGTGTAGGAGACATGGTTGTCAAGAGAAGCCTTTTTTGTTTGACTTTGAGTAAGACTAAAGATAAAGTCACCCACGGTCTGGGGTACAAAGATTATTGTTAAGTGTTTCTTTTGTTAATTTTCAATTTTTTTGTTATTACCAGAGGAGATATAATTTGTAATTATAGGCGACATGATTATCACAATAAGCTTTTTGTTTGGGTTAGCTAAAACCATATATTATCACCCATAGCCATGGTCTACTTAATATGAACCAATGTGTTATTTTTTAGGAAAAAACAATACCAAAGAAGATATAATTTGTCAGTTGGGGAGACAGCATGTGGGATTAGGGTGGTCCACTCTTCTTGGTGGGGTATAATGTTCTCTTTCAAGAAAATTATGTTTTGTATAAAATAAAAAAACAATACTGAATAATTGGACTTGATTGTTCTCTCAAAATCAAATTATCGCCTTCATCTATTTCGAAAGCAATGTTCAGTCGTGCTCGAAACAAGCATGGGGTATTTATGATAATCGTCCCTCCAATTGCCTGTGACATTTGCTTAATTTTCTCACATTTTGACAATAATTTGCTCCAATAAAAATCCTCCCCTGGACCGAACTGATTTACACCTTTTTTTCTTCCCAGGGCCTGAAGGTGCAATGTTCATCAAAACATGTGCATAAATCTCAAAGTGCTTTTTTAATTCTATTTGCAATCAAGTTATATAAAAACCCATTATTTAGTTAGACTGATTTTTCGCGCAAAACTTGCACCTTTTTGCTAGTATTGACGATTGGCTTCAAGGCAACCAATTGATAGAACTAGAATGAATAAGCAAAAAGATTTTTTTATTTGGGGGGTTGTTGTTGTGATTTGAGGATCTCTGGTTTGGTGATATCGTGCGCAAATTGGCCGCCCCCCCTCTTGCGCGCCCCATGGTCACAATTGAAATCCTGTGTTAGTTCTGTCTTTGTGATGCACTCGCTCGTGAAGGAGACTCAAAATCGCAGGCAGTAGGACCATAGGACCTACTGCTTAAGTAAACCTCCCTTTGTGCGCTGGAACTGGAGTGTTTATGCGTCCATTCTTATGCCGTGCTACCCTTCAGAGCTGGCGAGTTTGTAGAAGGAAGAGAGAAAAACACATTGAATGATAGATGACTAGCCTCGGGGGACCTACTATTCAATTCAATCACAAAAAAGAGAAGAAGAAAAAAAGAAAAGAGAATCAAACAATGCCCCAACGCCACCGAATAATACACCTTTTCTCCACTCTCCGCCAATCACGGCGCTCTCTCATGCATTTGGGTGCATTTTGAGCAGTTAAGATTGTTGACATAAAAACAGGTCTTATTGTTAGGCAAACTTTTCTCTCTCTTTCCGTACTTTTTCTCCCTTTTTTTTTTAGGGGAAGAGAAGGAAGGGGGGGGGGGGGTAGAGGGTCTGTACTACTTTGGCCATTATAATGCAGAATAACCCATTAGCAGGATGTGGATGTTGTTGAATATTGAAGTCAGGAGAGGGAGTGGACTAAACTTTTTAAAATTTCTATAATCCCATTTTCATTCATGTAAGGTTTTAGGCCCTAGATTATCACATAATGGATGTTTTTAAATTTAAATTTGCATTGACTGGTATATATGTATATTAAAAAAGTAAAATGTTGCCTTTTCACATAATTCCATTACAGTAATTGACACTACTTCATCCTCTCAACATGTTAGACTCGGTCCCGGAAGTACTTACGTAAATAGCTGCATGTAGGTAGTCACTCTCATTCACAGAGTTCCAATAATTTAAGTTATATAGAAATAGTGAGGAAGTTCTTAGTCATTTCTCATTAATTGGCACATTGACAGATTAGCACATTGACAGATTGGCACATTAGTACTAGTAGCTTAAACACTAGGCTAGTATAGTTGAGTCTTTCTGTATTTTCTGTGCCATATCAACTTGGGCCGGTCTAGCATGTACATTCAAAGTATACAATCTTGGTGAAACCGTGGACCTACATGTACAGTTATGAGATCTATGGTCGTATGGTGGGACTAGGATCTATGGCCTTAGTTTCTCCATATCACACATATATTATGGAACTGTTAGAGTAGTATTGAGTCTATGCCTGGTAAAATTATGTCCACAGTAAAGCAGTTGCACTGGCAGGGTCATGATAACAAACAATTGTGTCAATCTATAAGGTGACAGACTTGAGATTGAGTCTTGAGACCCACAGGATGTCAGTGGATGTCAATCCTGCATCTCCCGAGACCTGTCTTGTCTGTTAGATGGGAGACACATGTTGGCACAACACCTGTCACCGTAGTAAAGTCCATCTAGACTTCAGGCAGACTATTTTCATTACTGGTCCTAAATGGGTTACTAGCTGTACACATCCACTACTAGTACTAGTCCTAAAAAGGGTAACTCGCTGATTGGTCTACTTCCATTTTATCTACAAGCAAAATCAAAATTCAGGGGCATATGATTATGATAGATGTCTACAATTAAGGTTGGGGGATATGATTAGGGTGAGGTTCAGCCGTTTAGCCTTAGGTTTAGATTTAGATTTAGGTGTAACTACTAGGGTTGAGGGTCAAGATTTCAGTTTTAGACATCATGTAGTAGACCACATGGGTGTAGACCAAATGAACATAGTCCTTGTTCATGAAGTAGACCAAATGAGATGTAGACCAAGCGAACATAAGACAAGACATACACCACCAGTCTTTTGGGCTTTTGGCAGACCCAAGACGTAGAACACCAGACCAAGAGCTGCCAGTCATAACAGGTGGACGGTGCAAGATTCACTCCCTTCCACCAGTCACCCTGACACATTGATTACCCCCATGGACAGGCCATGGACATCCTGTCAGCGCTAGATTTACATGTTACACATGTGATGGCTGGAGAATATTTTTAAAGTTGTAAATATTTGACAAAAATACCTACACACAACTACAAACATCAACAAACATAGGGGGGGGGGGGGGGGGGGGGGGGGGAAATACAAGCTCAAACATACATGGGCATAACACAACAAACACACGGAACATACACATATACACTACCAAACAAACACAAACACACAATAAACACAAAACACATCAAACATGTACACACAAATATTTGAGTTTATTATCAGAAAGAAAGAAAGAAAGAAACAGAAATGATTATCCCCAAGGCAACAACACAGCTTGCGTAAATGATGACGAACATGAAGAAAAAGTGGGGGCGTTTACTATTTTTGTTTTTTAATTTGTTTTCATGACTTTCAATTAGTCCGTGCACATTTGAATGCATGTTTGTGCACAGGGAGAACGGCTGGTGGGCATAATATGCAAAATATGATATCAACCTACGTGCACGCATCTCTGCCATTGCAGGCTATTAACTCGCCCATCAAGAACGGAGGAAGTAAAAATCAATCGCTGATATTGATTTCGAAGAGAGGGCTGTGATCGTGAGCAGAAAGTGATGTAATATTACCTGTTTGCCGATAGCTCGTGCCTCGCTGATTAAACTAGCAGAATTTACCGCTCAGTAATTCAGTTTACCTGCCCAGGCTGGGGTATAATTCGCTGCTATTTTAGAAAGAGTTTATGTTTGTGTGTTTGTGTGCGTATGTGTGTGTGTGTGTGTGCATGTGTTTATGTTTGTGTGGGTGTTTGTGACTATGTTTTCATGGACATATCTTGCACTAGTTCGTTCACTTGCTTTACAATTACTCTGTAACCTTAAACACGTTATTTGTTGCACGATTCTACTACATGTACAAGGTCAACGATAACGAACTAGGAAAATATTTCATCAATGTATAATTATCTTTGTTAGATGTTAAAGTGACATGTCAAAACTAAAAAAGTGTGTTCTCCTAGATGCCATCACAAAGTCAAGTAATAAAAGATAATATTATTGTTGAATAACCACACAATTATCAACATCATGCTAGAATTCCATTGTAATGTAATTTTGTACTTTGATAATTGACATAAACAGAACACTTGATCTACAGTTCACAGATAGAGTAGTCTTATCTACAGCCACAATGTGTATTTAAAACATAATCTACATGTATTTTGAGTTTTGAAGTGCTCAAGAAAATGAATTCACTAATGATTACTGATGGCCCTTTAATTGGTCCCCTGGGGCTGTTTGAGCCTTTAGTAACAAAATACAAAGAGCCAAAAGTGTGAGAAAAATAATTACTTTGACAAAGAGTTTCTATCGAGGTATAGGAAGGAACTCTAATCAGAACCTGATGAATTATGTAATCTAAAACATTTTTTTGCAAGAAGTTCCTTATTCATGTAAATGTTCATTTATTGCCCACTGTCACAACTAACAACTACATGTTATTGTTTAGATAACAATCATAATGCTGATGTTTGTTTGGACTCCAGTCAAATACAATCAGTGTCAAGTATTTTGATATCTTGATTTTCCCCCATTGTATCCACACAAACAAGAAGAAAGAATCAACTGTACTGTACTTGAGAGATAAAGGGCCAGTTCAACAACCCGTTTGTTATGAAATTGAAATTTGATCAAGATGCTGAAAAACAGAAGATAAGAAAGAGTTATAAAAGATGCTGTACGAAGTTTATCAGTATCATATTTCCTCCCCTCTATATATGCATGTATTGTGCGCGTAAAATAAAGGCATCTTGCTCTCTTGCAGTCCTTTGTTTTTTTCTCTTCGACTGCCTGACTGGGTCCATAGTTTTCTCGTTAATGTCTCTGGTTAATGCGGTGAATAGAATGTGACAGTAACATCCATTATTAATCCCCCATCTGGACAAAGAGTGTTCTTAACCGCTCCACCGTTCACCCAGTTTATTGATCAGAGAAGACACAATTGAATCGGACATGTGTAGTTGGGCTATTGATTTGTTTTTTGCATCGTGATGAATACCGTGACTCGCTACGGATATGGTCAAAGCCTTGCCGCAGCTACCTCGTCTCGTTCGATATTATGCAGATTGGCAGGCCGCTTTCCAAGCCCGTTAGCCTGATGGCCGTGAAATTGAAAATAACCCTAATGCATACTAATTATAGTTTGGCTTAGAGATCCATGTACATGTAGATACTATCTCTTAATCTTTTTTTTGCACGCATTCATTCAAGATATACTGCCCTGTTCCTATGGAAATTTGAAGTAAAAAGCCCACACATTCTTATCATTCCTGAAATATTTTGCATATTTTTCAGAATATACTGTATACATTTTCTCTCTTACTATTGCAATTTGAAATAAAGAGACCTAAATAGTTTTAGATAATATTTGGAAGAATAAGTCTTCTACTAATAAAGTTCCACATTACGTGAAAAGATTAAGTAGAGATCTTTGGTGAAAAAAATACGGTTTTGAATTCAATTGAATTTGATACATGTTGTAAAATTATGATTATAATATCTGTTAAGTATATGAATTGAAGACCATTTAGCTGTTGAGGTATACATCTATGAGAAGATAAAACTGCAATAATAAACGATTGATCTATGGTTTCAGAAGTCTACAGACAAGAGAATTTGTCTGTTACTATAGTAACTACAATGTCATCACTGTTTTTGATGACATGCATGTAAGGCAGATTAAATACAATCCAAATATACATAGTTGTTTAAAGCAATTTATGAATTGGAGAATTTTGAATGAATAGGAATGGGAAAACCGAGGAGTAGTATTACTTAACTCAAGGGAACTGAGAATGCAAGGCCAAGATACGGAAACGGAGCCAAGGTTATCATATATGGGGATTCCTCCAAGCAATGTACAATACCAACACTGCTCTTGGGAAGGAGATGGGGAGGAGGATGTTGAAGATGAGAAGAGATGGGGTGGGAGAGAGGGAGAATAAGAAAGGAGAGGGAAAGATAGGAACAGATAGGGAGAGGGGAGGACAATACTCGGTGAATGAATGAATTGATACAATATTATAATGAAACATGTTGTAGGGGGGTATGTGAGAGTGGGGGGAGAACAGGGAGAGACAAAAAGACAGACGGAGATGGGGAGAGAAATAAAAGATGGTTAAAGGACCAACATTTGCATATGAGATGGAAAAAAGATTGTAAAGTACACGATAAGAGATTGGAAGAGAAATATGAGAGATTTATGGAGGGGAAGAGAAGGAAATGGGGAGAGGAGCCATCGGTATTACAAATGAAATATGAGAATATTGGAGAGAAGGACCAGAGGGTTTATAGAGGGGAGAGAGTAAGTATTAGTATGAAGGGTAACATTTGTGTGAGAGATAATAAAGCGCAAGATAATAATGTAGTTAGTGAGAGAGAGAGAGATACTATAGAACTTAGAAGAATTAAGAGATAGACGAGGAGAGATGCAAGAGAAGAATTAAGACGAGGAGAGAGAGAGGGAGAGGGGGAGATGGGGAAAGGGGAAGAAGTTGATAAGAGGACGGCTCCATCGGCATTGCCTGTGAAATGGGAGAAAGATGCGAGAGAAAGATGAGACGGTCGTGAGAGGGTAAAGGCGAAGATAGGGGGATAGGAGGAATAGGAGGGATGATGGGAGCCATCGACATCGGCGGCGGCGGAATGAGAGAAGAGCTCGGCGGCGTGAGAGCCTGGGGATAGGGTAGCATCTTGCAGTTGCATCTATTCTGAGCTTGAGGGACGATGGAGGGTGTTGGGGAGTGAGAGTGAGATGAAATTGATTAACGGGTTTGTTTGACGGATAAGTCCCGCATGACTCACTCGGGCCTGTATACCTCATGCATAAATCTGCATACCTAATTACCCCATGTCTACTATGCAAATATATACATACATGTAGTTACACATGTGCATTAATACATGCTGGGATAATTTTCTGCAGTATATTGTATAATGGTGCGATAAAAAGTCATAAACGATCAATTTTATGGATCGGGTTCTTTTGTCACAGGTACTTGATTATAAAAGAGTAAATAATCATAGACTCCGCAGCAATCATGCATTTGCTTTAGCAATCCCAAATTTCCCATGAAACGATATAAATGGTAATGTTGTTTTAAAGGAAGGTCGCACCGAGTTCAATCCACATTTCTTAACAAATTTTGTTTCAATTGAGTTCAATCCATATTGGAACAAATCATACAAATCTCGCTCCTCAATTTTTCGAGAGTATTACTTTTTTTCTTCTTCTAATTTCACACCCGATGTGGCTGCGTCTATTCAGGAGCGAGTCGGCTAGATCACACCTCGTGCTTTGTGAATGAAAAGCCAAATCTTTGATGGATGAGTAGTGTGCAATGTTGTGAATAATTTACATTTGGCAATCAAGCCTGGCTTGAATAGAGGAGGAAGGAAGCTCAACAATGATGATACTAACTTTAGTCTAGCGAAGTCTGGCTAAATATTCCTCCTGAAATCAAGCACGTAAATAACCTTGTCCTGCCCATCCATCCTTGCATAAAACATTACTAGTACTTGCATCAAAGCCAAAGGCATCAACAGTCCCCCCTGTTTTTGCTTTTCTGAAATCATGCTTGTACTAATCCTCCCATTTAAATGCATTCATTAAACATAGCTTACCTAAGGAAAACAACCTTCCCAATCACATTTTTCATGTTTTTTTGGGTTTTTTTTCATGTCAAAGACAATTTCATTTTGGTAAGCAATTTTCCCCATAGACCACAGCTTACATGTACATATTTTGTGGACCAGTCTAATAACGGGGCCTTTCCTTATCTTTCTCTCATTCATAGTTCACAGTACATGTATATTAGGTATAGCTCTTATTCTTTTTCTTTAATATGCAATGTTTTCTTTAATGTGCTGGTCCTATGCTTAAATGTGATTTATTTTTGGTATCTATAAATTATTTATGCAAATTTGTTTTCCCACTTTTCTCTTCAACCCAGACTTCCGCTCGTACAGGGGGAGCCATTTTGGATCCATGACGTTCAGCCCGAGCCAAAGACAGATCATGGTCGGGGCGCGGAACTCGTTCTATCTCATGGACCTCAACCAACCAATAGGAAGTCAACAGGTGGGTTACCATAGCAACCATATCAGACAATGCTTGCTGAGATGATTAATGTAGGAATGTGATGAAGTGGATAATGTGAATGTAATTGTGCCACTATAATATTTGTTTGTTTGTTTTTCTGTGCTGCTAGGCAGGCCAATGTTGTATAACTTTCATATAAATAAATCTACACTATCGGTAGTGACCATTCAGCAACACATCAAAATGGCATTTAAGTTTATATTACACATTTAATATGCCAATGGTACCGATGCATATTATAGCGCAATAAATGTATGATAACCATCTTCTAAATAATGCCTTTAATTAAATATGATGATTGTGGTTACTATAGTGCACTCAGCACATCATTTTAGGCCCAATGATTTGTATTTTGACAATAAGTATCACCTATTTCATCTATTTAATGTGTTTAAAAATTGCCTGACAGATAACCATAATATGAATGTAAAAAAAAGCTTTAGAAATAATTGCCTGATTCAATATGTGGAGCAATAAAGGAAAATTGTCAGAACTCTGTTGAAGTGTTTCAACTGAATGTAGCCAAGAATAACACACACTCTTTTTGAAAATTCATTCACAGACGTCCACTACATTTTTCGAAATAATACTATTCTGTATTTTGTCCTTGCTTTTACAGGGTATCCGTAACTACACGTGGATGTCCGACCCGATGACCATTGACAACTGCCTGATGAAGGGCGTCGAGCAGTGGGAGTGCCAGAACTTCATCGAGGTCTTACAACCGAACCCAGCTAAGAACAACACGCTGTTCGTTTGCGGTACCAACGCGCAGACACCCAAGTGCCGAGACTTCGCGGTAAGCCCCCCTTTTTAAATTTAACACATGTAGAGTCAAACCTGACCGCCCAAGGGGAGACAGAGAGGGTGACTGCTTTAATAGGGAGGTGACCTTTGTAGACAGGTTGATTTGTACAGGCATATATTGTCTACTTTCTGTCCAATGTCCTGTCCAGCCTGTCTCTCAAGTTCTCAAGAACATACTCTAAACTCGACGAGGGTTTTGAATGCTAAAAAGAGACATTTTGGTCTGATCCCGACCCATACGTTGGAGAAAATTGATCAGTAAACTCACTATCATTCGGTCCTGAAAATATTCATGCGGGGGTCTGTCGTGGAGAAGAAATGTTTTTGATATATATACCCAAATCACATTGTCTTCAATGGGTTGAATATACAGTCGTTTGCATATTACATGTACGCTTGTCTCTGCCTCTACTTCGTGTCCAATGCGCACTCTTGTCTAGCCCCTCACTCAAGAACATACCCTAATCTCTGGAGGGTTTTCGAAAAAAGCCAGCTAGCTAGATACATTCGATCCCATCCCGTATGTTGAGTCACGGACACTCTGTCCTCACCTCACATCTAATTGAGGCTGGGGTTTTCTTCTGAGTTCTTGACTAATGAGAAGTGTCAACGCAATGTGGCTGCTTTTCTCTTCGCTGGTGGATTAGGTTTGTTCATGAACCTAGATGGTTTGTTGAAGTGGGGTGTTGGGGAATGTCCCCCCCCCCCTTTCTCTCTGGTGTATAATGGTGGAAGGCGATATCAAGTCTACTCTTTTCTGTCTGATATTTGATGGTAGATATTATTTAAAGAGGTCATGTTTTCTCTTGTATTTAGAGGATTCAATGCTTTTTCTCTTTGGTTGATTTGGTGGGTAAATGAGGTGGGGTTGTGGGGTATGCCGGATGCCCCCTCCCCTCTCCCCCCTTTTCCTCACTGGTGTATGATATGGTCGAAGGGGGTATCAAGTCTCCCAAGTTTTCTCTCAGTTGTAATACTATATAAGTTGATGAGGGGTATGTACTATGTTTCTATTTCTCTTTGGTGGATTAGTAGTGTGAATGGCAGTATTAATTGTCTCCATCTTTCTCTTTCTTTTGTAGATATGAATAGTGGATGACTTGGGGAGGGGGAGAGGGGGGTTATTGCCCCCTTAACTATGTTTGGTGATCAATGAGGAGGGGGTGGGTCTCTACCCTTGTCTCTCTCTGGTGGATTACTCATTAGTGGTGGATGACGTAGTGTCTATCACTGCATCCACACGCACCACATCTTCCTATGATTCCCTGATGCAATGAATACATATCTGAGACCAACATATTCCAACATAGTGCAAAAATTACGATGTTTTTGATATATGTAGAAGTTTTATTTCTTCTATTAGGAATGCATGTTGTATGAAAAAAGGAAATTAAACTGTCATATTGGTTTTAGCATCGCTTGCATATGCTTACATCGTTAACTTGTTGCCAACCAGACATAATTTTGCGATAGTTGATTTTAGTCGAAGGATTAAATTCAGTTCCCTTTGGTCATATTTACAAATTAATGTCATTTTATATTAAATCTAGTCCAAATCTTGTTCACCGTATTTATACTGATGTCAAATTGCTTTATCAATACCAGAATTCAAGTTAAACCACTGGTACGAATAAGGCCAATGTGGCTTAAATTCAAATTTCATGAGCAGTATGAACACAATGCACACGTGTATCATTCTCCTATCATCGACTTTTTCTGCCATTGCACTTCATGCTTTGGGATGGGTTATATTTGGGTCATGCCGACAGAACAGGCCGCCGTTTCAATCATAGGTTCTATATATCCTATTCAGAATCATCAATCACCCATGAAGTCTGCATATGTATATCCTATCTAAAGAATATCTAAAATAAGTTTTGAGATGATGATATGTAAGTTACAGACATACAGAGTTCAAGTTGTACTGTGTTTCTTCTTATATGTATATTGTTTGAGTTGTATTCTAAGTATCCTTTTCTTCCATTAGGGAATTACTGTGCAGAACCATCTGGTAGTACATGTTTACTCTCACCCCCCCCCCCCCCCTCCTTCACCATATTAAAGATGCCAAATTTAGCTTTTACCCCACACTATGACGTTTTAATTGAAAGACACAATATTGCTGTATAAGTGAAGTTTACACATATTTGGTCCAATTTGTTGTTGATTATTATGATCATGGTTATTTTCTGCAGTGGATATAAGCTAAATAGGTATTACAAATATGCTTCCCCAATAAATGTCATGGCTAAAAGCTAAAAGCTTCTTGTTTCTGTAGGCCAAATTATCAACATTGCTTCGTAAATAAACAAATTTTGATGCCAATATATAATTGAAAGTAACATGAGGATGATCGTGTGTGGGTGAAGGGGGGGGGGGTGCTTGCTTTGCAAAATATGTATGTATTCAGTTTATCACATATAGGACAGGTCCCCTCAAATACTATGGAGTATGTGTCTTACACCAACATTGAATCATCTTCAATAGGTTAATATTAGATTCATGTCTGTTTCAGGTATCATCAAATATTTTGTAATGAGTAGAATGTTTACTGCTTGAAATTTGATAGATCTATAGGTTTTCTATTTTTTCATTTTGTCAGTTTGGCTTATTTGCTAGATCTTTTGCAACAGTTAAAACTGTTTGCAAAACATTTGCAAAGTTCTGATAATGATAAATTGTTTAACACCTTTGTTTGAATCATGCAATGAAACACAAACTTGCCTTGCCATACACATACTGTACCCGAAAAACAAATTTACATTCCATGTACAGTCTGTTAAATGTTTTGATATCTGATTTATCTTGTTAGCCATGGTAAAAATCTCTGCAAGGTTGAGAGAAGAGCAGACAAATATTTCGCTTTTTATTTCTGAACATCTAAGACATTTAATTAAATAAATCAAACTTTCCTGTGCTGTAGCTATATATAATTGCCTCTGCCTTATCGGGACTTTACGATCAGCTGTCCGTCCGTTCATGTATTCTTTATAAAAAAATGGAGAGCGGAGATTTTCTGATTTTATCTCTGGGAACAGAAATAGGAAGTTTTCAATTTTGCCCGGTGCTTTTGCTGTTAATGTAATCAAGGAGTTGCGAGAGCTAGCGCTGCGCTCTCGGTGTTGCTGCTTCGCTCACAAGTCTGTGGGTGTGAGGTTGCCATCCAAGGTTGAGAACCAATGTCAGATTGACGCTGGCGATAGACGTGACAGATAGGTAGAGGATTGACAGAACGTGAGAGACACTTCAGATCATCACGAGAGATTAGTTTAGATAGTGAGAGACGTGGCAGATAGATTGATGTTAGTATTTGATTTTGCCGATCTTCTCTGTATTTCACCAAAATAGTTAGATTTTGAATCAGAAGTGGGCAGTTTGTATCCAAGATAGTTCAAATCTGATTTGTCAAACTTCTCTGTTTGTAACCAAAATAGTTTGACTTAAAATCAGAAGTGGGCTGTTTGTATCCAACGTAGTTAGAATCTGATTTGCCGAAGTTCTATCTATGTAACCCAAATAGTTGAAATAACAACATCTCTGTTTTGTTTCCAAAATAGTTAGTCTGATATGCAGAACTTCTCTGTATGTAACGTTGCAGTAACCAAGACAGTTAGAATCAGAAGTGGGCTGTTTGTATACAAAGAAGTTAGAATCTGACTCGCTGTTACTCTTTATGTACTAGTCACCAAGGGAGCACAGCAATGAGCTACATTTATTCTGATGACAGGTTGCAGTTAAAGTGTGTAACATTTATACCCGGCCTAGCTGGCTGACAGCCTGACACTCAAACTCTCAAGTATTTTAATACCTTGAAAGATTACCATAATCTCAGAAATTAACCTTAAAATTCTTATATAGGTTGTGAAGACTGACTGACTATCAAATTCAGTTGTTGCTTCTGATCATTTTTTTTTGCACACCTACGGTATACATCTATAGTAACTTCTTCATATTTCTCACTACAAGTCTTTGCTCATGAAAAGGGCTACAAGAGAAAATAAGACTTTAACTTTGTGCAGATGATGACTCAAATACAAAATTGTTGTAGGTGGTTTTCTAGCAGGAAGAAACCGAGTTCTAGGGGGGAATTGAAGGGTAGTGAAGAATGTTG
Organism: Echinarachnius parma; assembly: GCA_037951105.1. Taxonomy (NCBI): domain Eukaryota; kingdom Metazoa; phylum Echinodermata; class Echinoidea; order Clypeasteroida; family Echinarachniidae; genus Echinarachnius; species Echinarachnius parma. Next base: position 117,925 of record JBAMJV010005967.1, read on the forward strand.
AGGAAGAGAGTTAAGGTTGGGGTAATTAAACCGTAGCCTCCCCTGTTTTTTATGTGACAAAGTGCAGAATGTTGCTATGATTCAAAAGTTGCTGTTACGTAGGCCGAGTTACCATGGCAACCTTTTTACACTATGTGGTAGATAATGACTAGAAAATGTTCAATTTCAGAAAAAGAGGCTTTGCAAGTTTGTAGAGGGGAAGGGAAAAGAGCTCGGGGGTAATTATTAAACCGTAGCCTAGATCCTGTTTGGTACGCGAAACTGCAGGAATTTACAATCATGTTGTGAAATCTAATGTTGCAGAGGATAATGGGGGTTAAACAAGAGAAAATGTTTGGGTAATGTGCAAAAAAAGTTCAGAAATTACAACGATCTTGTGAAATTGAATGGAAAAGTTGATAATGGGGTAAATACGAAGAAAGTTTTGGGGTAATATGCGCGACAATAGTGCAGAAGTTCCTATCATGTTGAGGAATCAAATGTTACAGTTAATAATTGGGGTTTAATCAAAAGAAAGGTTTTTGGTAATGTGCGACAATAGTGCAGAAGTTACAATCATGTTGAGGAATCAAATGTTACAGTTAATAATTGGGGTTTAATAAAAAGAAAGGTTTTGGGTAATGTGCGACAATCGTGCAGAAGTTCCAATCATGTTGAGGAATCAAATGTTACAGTTAATATGGGGGTTTAATAAAAAGAAAGGTTTTTTGGTAATGCGCGACAATAGTGCAGAAGTTACAATCATGTCGTGAAATCAAATGTTACAGTTAATAATTGGGGTTTAATCAAAAGAAAGGTTTTTGGTAATGTGCGACAATCGTGCAGAAGTTCCAATCATGTCGTGAAATCAAATGTTACAGTTGATAATGGGGGTTTAATCTAAAGAAAGGTTTTTGGTAATGCGCGACAATAGTGCAGAAGTTACAATCATGTCGTGAAATCAAATGTTACAGTTAATAATTGGGGTTTAATCAAAAGAAAGGTTTTTGGTAATGTGCGACAATCGTGCAGAAGTTCCAATCATGTCGTGAAATCAAATGTTACAGTTGATAATGGGGGTTTAATCTAAAGAAAGGTTTTTGGTAATGTGCGACAATAGTGCAGAAGTTACAATCATGTCGTGAAATCAAATGTTACAGTTAATAATGGGGGTTTAATAAAAAGAAAGGTTTTTGGTAATGCGCGACAATAGTGCAGAAGTTACAATCATGTCGTGAAATCAAATGTTACAGTTAATAATGGGGGTTTAATAAAAAGAAAGGTTTTTGGTAATGTGCGACAATCGTGCAGAAGTTACAATCATGTTGAGGAATCAAATGTTACAGTTAATAATTGGGGTTTAATCAAAAGAAAGGTTTTTGGTAATGTGCGACAATAGTGCAAAAGTTACAATCATGTTGAGGAATCAAATGTTACAGTTAATAATTGGGGTTTAATCAAAAGAAAGGTTTTTGGTAATGTGCGACAATAGTGCAGAAGTTACAATCATGTCGTGAAATCAAATGTTACAGTTGATAAAGGGAGGTTAATAAGAAGAAAGGTACTGGGTAAAGTGCGACAAAAGTGCAGAAAATCGCAATCAGTGTCATGGAATCAAATGATGCCAATTACGCAGGGCCGGTTACCACGGTAACTCGTGTATCGGATTTCCTGTTGTTGTGTTTGATGAGACTGAATGGATGATCGAATCTGACACTCCAATGAAACATGATGATGTTGCACTACATACCCATTGACATCATGTAATTTGTAACATTTCTTTGTTGATCTTCTTTAATAAAACTTCACAGTATAAAAATATGCCTTTGAATATAATGTGTATTTTTCCTCCCTTAAAACATCACATGTTTTATCAATTGAATTAATCTTAGTGATTACATAATGCCAGATATATCTCTGAATGTAGCTCTGGCTACAATCAATAGAATTAGTTATTAAATTAATCCAGATATGCCTCCAATGCAGCATTTGATAGAATTTATGAGCGTTTTTTCTGAAAACATCTCAGTTCTATCAAAATGAGTATCATGATTACATGGTATCCTCAAAAGCCTCAGGAAATATGTCCATGTGGTATTAACAGAAGATGCGAAACAGCATAGCGATCTAGTTTGAAATGAAAATGAAAACATTTATGGTATTTCACTATGGCCATCCTTTCCCATCTCTCATTTTGTGAAAAACACCCAGAGAATTAATCTTCATGATTAAATACAAATATTACAGTAAGCCTCAGGAAATATGTCACTGTGGTAGAGAATGACATTAAACAAACAGCATAGAGCACTGTTTTTGTTTCTATTGCGATTCAATATCATTTCTTAAGTGAGATATTGTCTGAATTTAGAAATGTGAAATGAAATGTGATGTGTTTTTTGTATCATGTTTCGGTAATTTGTAATATATATATTGCTTTATATAATGTTGCAATCAATATGAACCAACATTTTTGCTTTGAATGCGGCTAACAACAATTTAGTTTCTTATTTCTTAGCTCCAATTATGAGCAAGTTCCTATTATATTATTGTATTGATTACAGTATCATATATTGGTTCAATTTATAATATTTAAAACATTTTCTTTACTTTTAATTTACTTTTTTTCAATTCAGGATGGGAGTCTGACGCAGTACCAAGAGTCAGATGGCACGTTCATCTGCCCGTTCAATCCCAAGCAACAAGGAACTGCCATCTTTGCAGGTAAAAACAAACAAATAAACATACAATACATATGTAACAGATTTAAAAAACTACAATAAATAAGTATACTAATAAACAGTTAACAAATGAACAGATGAACTCAATAAGTAACTTTAATAACAAATTTGAAAGAACAAGAAACATGAAAAATATAAAATTATATAATTGTCCTGATCCTTACTCACACAACTTGATGATTTATTTGTACAATACACTTCTGTATTTCAAACGATTTTATGTGTATTTAATTATTCATGTTTAAAATCAGATCTGCAAACCTCCACAGCTTACAGAATGTTATGTCCCTAATTCCTAGTATAATCTCTTACAATCCTATATAAACATATTTGAATGTCCCTCATTTTCACCCATTCATGTTTGTTTCCCATGTTCTCATGCTGTGCGCCAGATAACTACTTTATTCAATTAGGTTTCTATCTATCTTTTGTGGCTTCACCGTTTTCCCGCCGTTTTCCCCCGCTGTTTTCCCCTATTAGATGGCAGTCTGTATACTGGGGCTGCCCGGGACTACACAGCAAGAGATTCGGTCATATTCACACGCGGCCCGAGTCAGACCGTCCTCACCACCAAAGCCATGGACTCCAAGTGGCTCAAAAGTAAGCAAACATTTAATCAGGACTTTTCTTTATATTGAATGTGCGCATAGTTTGAAAAATGCATTATAATTGTTCTGGATTACACAGCAAGATATCCTGCAATATATAATACACAGTCACATGGCCCAAAATAAATTTTCCTCACCACCAAAGCCATGGACTCCTACTGTGGCTCAAAAGTAAGCAAACATTTAATCCTTTTCTTACATGCACATAATTATTTTGAAAATGTATTTTTAGTTTGAAAAAAAAAGCATTATAATTGTTCTGGATTACACAGCAAGATATTCTTCATGATCATAAGACCCAACCTGTACTGTCCTCACCACCAAACACCAACGCGATTGATTCGAAATGGCTCAAAAGTAAGGGAACATTTAATCCACTCCTTAAATGTGCACATAATTCTTTTGAAAATGTATTTTTAGTTTGAAAAAATGCATTAAAATTGTTCTGGATTACACAGCAAGATATATAAAGTAATGTTCACATGATTGCAAGGCCTCCCCACCAAAGCCATTGACTCAATAGTATGGGAACATTTAATCCTCTTCTTAAATGTGCACATAATATTCTTTATAAAAGAAAATGTATTTTAGTGACACATTTGTAGATACAGATTTGTATTATATAATTTGCTCAAGATACTATGTAACATTCAAAAGGTTGCAAGACCCAAGTAAAACTGTTTTAAAGCCATGATGGATTCATGAGGGCTCAATTAGAGGACATTTGTATTATAAATCCTTCTTTACATGTATAAAGCAGAAAGTTCCTTGAAAATATATTTTTAATTATTGTAATTGCAAGGGATGAAACAGCAGGGAATTTGTTGATAGCCATACGATTGCAACGATCTAATCTAACTAAGGAATAAATTACTTTTTGGTCTGACTATAATTGCCACTAAAAGTAATGTACTGAAAATTACTGAAATAAAATTATAATTTTGTTTAATATTTAAATTAGTAAATTCTTAATCTAGTCTTTCTCTAAGTTTATGCACATTTATGATTTTTCTTGAAGAATTCGTAATTCATAAGTTTTTATTGAAGTAGATAATCTTTTTTTCTATGAAAGTCCATACATACATATTAGTGACAAAGTTTATGGTGTGTGGTTGTCTTGAAGAACATATTACTCATTTCTCAATTCTGCAAACATTATAATTCTTTGAATCTCTGTGCAGTTGAGTGTAAAATTTTATATTTCATGTATTTTCACCAAAAAAAGGACAGTATTTTGTACTTTGCTATTTGTTATTGTGGGTTTTCAGGGAATCCACCAGATGAGTGGATTTGTTATAGACAAGCTGTTTTGTAGAAGAATGCCCACTGAGTTTGAGTAAAGCAGTTTTGAGTGTAAATCTTTAAATTTCATGTATTTTCACCAAAAAAGGACAGTATTTCGTACTTTGTTGTTTGTTATTGTGGGTTTTTCAGAGAATCTACCACATGAGTGGATCTGTTATATAGACAAGTTGTTTTGTAGAAGAATTGCCCACTGAGTTTGAGTAATAGTGCACACAAGGTGGTGGTCATGGGTGCGTAAGTTTAGAAGTGGGCATGCTATTTGCAATTACTGTATAAAGTCGGTTGAGAAACAGTAGGGCGCTAAGTCCCTTTTCGTGATACATGAATTGTGATACGTTTCCCATAGAAACCAAATGTAACTCTCTTTGGTTTCTGATAAATATTGAATAAATTAGAAATAATTAAAATTTGAAATTTGGCACCCTGTAGAGGAAGCTCCAATCTACAAGATCGTATGCATAACTTGATTTAGAAAAAAATTGACGTAACGCCTTTATCACTCTCATCCGACATATTCACCATATACATGTATAAGAAAACTTAAGTATCAGGGTTCGACTTCTGCATAACATACAATCCTAGTAGGGTTCGGATAACCTTTCTGTATGACATATGATCAAATCATGTGGACTTTAACAACAAATTTGTTATACTGATAATATAATATGTTTATTCTTGATTTTATATTACCGGTATGTTTATCATTCACAATGTACACAATTTTGGGAGTTTGACTTCTGCATAACATCCTTGTAGGTGGTTGATAAACCTTTTTATGTGACTCAAATCATGTGTAAATGTTTGTATGATTAATATGTGTTAATAATATTTGTATGTTTGATCTTTATATTATATTATGTTTGTTCTTGATATTAGTAATGCACATTATGACATGAAAGTTACAAGTCAAGATTAAATAAATCAAATTTTTATGAAGGAATAAGGAGTGCATGGTAAACATCCTAGTATTTGTTCAATGCAATGCTTAACAATGTTTATGAGGTTGTTGTTTCTTGTCCTTTATCATTTATATTCCAGCAATTTCTTATAAATTATTAACAATATGGAATATGATCCCCCTCAACTCTAGAAGTTTGAAATTCAATCTATATTTTTATTACCATGTTTTTCCAATTGACATGCATTTCTAACGACTTTGAACCATACATGTTTGTAAACATTTGAATTAACATTTGACATAGTTGAATGCAGGCCTGGTTGAATGTCTTTATATTTGAATTATTATGTTTTTTTTAAATATATCAGTGTTATATGTTAATGCATGTTCAGTCCAGCATTTAGCTGCCAGACTTCTGTAACAAAACAATTTCAATTTTACTCAAATTCAAATGCTTGAAATCTCAAAATCCCTACATAAATAAGAAAAAGACAAAATAATAGCATTATGTTTGTTTGTCTTTTATTCCATAGTTCCATCGTTTATCAAGTCGTTTGACGTCGGCGATTGGGTGATGTTCTTCTTCCGTGAGGTTGCTGTGGAGTACACATCAGGAGATGTAAGAAAGAAACTAATATAAATATTACATATATTCCCTTTATATATCATCCTTTTTTATATATCTTCTTTAAATACAACCCTTCTTTTTTTGGTCTTTCTATACTTGTAACTGTACTGTACTCTTAGTGACATTTACTTAGTGACACTTACTGAAGAGCCTTAAATGGCGAAACAGTCTGTTTAAACTTATCCTATAAGAAAGAAACTATTTAAATCTCAATTTTCAATCATTCTCAGTAGTAACCCATTCACTACTAGATTTTGTGATCCCCATATAGTTTATGGGCCTAGCCACCAAGATCCCATAGCTATTAACAGACCATGACTAGACATATGAAAGAAATAAACAGCTTCATATTTTAATAGATTCAAATCAAGTATTGTCACTGCATTATCTTCCAACATTTAGCATGCTATTTAGAGAATGTCAATAGATGTACAAACCATTTAATGGATTCAAATCATATATTTTCACTGTATAATATGCCAATATATATAATATGCCATTCATTCTAGCGTCGATCATTTCTCGCTACCCTGTACTTTCCACGCAATACTATTTTTACATCTCCGGACCGTGACTGTGACTGTACTTTTCGTTCAAACGAGTTCTTGTACTTTATTACTTTCTAAACCATAATTACCTTGTCATCATTTATATGGATGGCATAGTACTTAGAACTTAGATACAAATGCAGGTATCTTTTTCATAAGGGTTAGTTCTTTGATATAGCAGAATTAGTAGTTTATATATGTCAGTATTTTTCATTCCGGCATGAAGTGGTTATTTTATATTGTAGCAGGTACCTATTAGCCATGGTTTTTGCTATGTATGTCATTGAGTTTTTATTCATTTTCTAGGACAAGTTGCCAGATCAATCTTATTTGAATGCTATAAAAAAAACACACAAGCAATATTGAATGTTCAGATTTTATATCAAACACAAATGATACAGAAAATGTATACTTTATAAGATAACACAAACCATAATAAAAACATTGATATTTTATAACAGGAAGTACAGAGGAGGGTTATAAAGGTGTATTGAAAGCTTAGCACTTCAACATGATATTGAATTGAATTACACATGATATACACATACACGTATATGATTTTCCTTTATTGATAATACAAATGTTTTTGTTCTATTGCTCTGTATTCAAAGTTCTACAAAAATGTAACATAATCGCCTACAGAAACCTGTTGTAAATGTAATATATATTATTTAAAGTATTCAAGAGTCTTCAACTTGGGATTGAGAGGGGTAACGGGAAACAAAAATGGGTTTTACCTTCATATATGGACCCTGACATTTCCTAAGTTAGATATATGTGGATCCACCGGCGAGTACGGATTATGGATTGAAATATCGATGCAATTTTCCCAGAAGTGCCAATTTTGCAGACCAACTGCATATATATATATATATATAATGTACATGTTCCAATAGAACAATATCTCGCATCATATTGTCTCACTGATATATCACGTCACAGACGCAAACCTGACATTTCAGACATACATACAAATATATAGAGAGTTCAGTTTTATTTAAATTTTTGTCTCCATACAAATATGTATTTATTTCTACTATTTGTGGAATGCAATTTCCAATCCCATTCTGACTTGTGATATGTGTTGCAACCACATATTTTTCTGTTTTATTTCTATAGTTTTATTTCTGATTGCCAGGACTGTCACTGCGAAAGTACTGTGACACTCATGTTACCCCTAATGCACTTGTCAAGATGTAGTTTAACTCGATTCATTAGCAAGGAATGTTCATTACTCATGCTACATACATGTACATGCACATGCACATAGCTGTTTTTTTGTAACTTGACCATGTACATGCTGTTGGTAATGTTTTAAACAACCAGGTATGCTAACCTGATATTATAGAAAGGTTACTTCCATTACGAATGTTCAGACATAAAAATGAAGGGGGAAAAGTTCATGAAAAATGTTGTCACCCATGCAAATTATAAAAGTATTTTTAGAAACTTTCATCATTAATCCCACAAACATGTAAAAAGCTGATTTTAAATTACCAGGTATCTAAAGCTATTCTTTAGTATCAAGGTATGCAAATTTAATATACATAGTACCCCAAAGGTGATTTTAATAAGAAATGCTCTAAAAGGGGGAATATTAAAAGTTTTGTCAACCATGAAATTTAAATCCAAATCCATATTCAAACTTTTCATCACAATTATATCAAAAGCTATTCAGTTCGGTATGCTAACTAAATTTAACCAAATGTACTTCTATTAGAAGTAATCCCGTTAAAAAATATTAAAAAGAATATTCAAAATGTTCTCAACCATGAAATTGGGAAAGCATTTTAGAAATTTGCTAAGCGTGTCTGGTACGTGCCCCGTGGAGTGGGCCAGGAAGAAAAAAGTCTGAAATATTTTGCAACTTATTAATTACGGTAGGATTAGTTAGTCATAAAGTCAAGTGTCACACACTATTAAGCATGACAGATAAACAACTGTGATTGTCAGTGAATAGCAGACACTGACAGATATTACATGTATGTAGGTTAATTTGGATGAAGAAATATTTGAAGTGAGGATTTTAAACTGAAATTGTCTTTTTCTTTTTTTTACCCACAACAATAATTTATTTGATTTAAATCATGTTTCTCAGATAAGGATCCATCTATCATGCTTGGCTCATTGTTGACATGGTTGAAATACTGGAGACAAATATATTAAAATGATTTCAAACATCAAACATTAATTATGGTACAAAAGGTATCATTTTGATTTGTATTGCTTGTATAAAATGCATACAATACATATCACTTCTGAAAGAATTCAAATTATAAGAGGTGATTTGCACTTTTTAAATGTAACCATAAGTTCGCTTGTCCTTTTGTCTGGGAGTGTGGAGCAATCACCCTTACCTACTAGAATGAGAATAATGAGTTATGAAAAACGTAAGTAATATTTTATCTTATTCATTTATCTATAATTAAAAAAAAAATTTCTTTCAGGCTGTGTACTCTAGAGTAGCCAAGGTGTGCAAGAGTGACCGAGGGGGGACCTGGATCTCGGAGGACCAGTGGACCACCTTCCAGAAGATTCGCCTCAACTGCTCCTTCCCCGGGGCCTTTCCCTTCTACTTCAACTTTCTGCGTAAGTTCCTCTTTCTCGTAAATATTACTTTCTATTTGGTTAATTTCTGTGTGAGATTTGCCTCACCATCCTGGCATCATATAACCTTTTTATTTCTATTTCAGCTCAAGTTCCTCTACTCGTAATATTACCTTTTTTCATTCTCGATACTTTCTGCTTGTAATCTAATTTGTGGCCCCGTCAATCGATGCTTGCGTAATTTCCTTTCCTCATATTAAATATTACTTTCTATATTTGTTAATATTTCTGTGTGAGATTTGTCTTAACACCTATAACCTTCTATATTTTATTTCAACTTTCTGCATGACTGAGTTCCTTACTTTCATATGTTCACTTTTCTTTCTTCTTTAAGTATCTACTCCCACCATATTTTATTTTTATCTTTAATTTAATTGATGTGTGAGTTTCGTCTCACTGATGGAGTACCTTTTTCTGCTACTTTTCCTTTCAGCTTGGATTTTCCCCCGTGATTTCCCCCTTGTTATATTGCTTGTTTGTAATTCACCCTCTCTGCCCAATTTCACTCGTCGCTATATTTGTTTACATTTGTATTTTAACTCAAGTGTTTAACTTATTATTTTTCTCTTCTCCGTATCAAGTTTCACTTCTATTTTGAGATCTATTTTTAGTATAATTTTGAATATCAATGTGCTGTGAATTAAGTGTTGCACCACACCAAACTGCCTTTATTTTGTAAACCTCAAATTTGCTGTGAAGTTTCTTTCCTCACCGTATTCCAATTTCTTAGGGGGTTCTCCCCACATCCGATCCCCCTCTTCCTCCAGGGGGTCAAGGAAAGGACCAAGTGGGTGTAGTTGATAGCCCCTTCACCCCTAGCCCACACATGTATATCCTGCTAGTATTAAAAAGGGGGTCAAATTGGTTCCCCCCCCCCTCCAATGCATGCCCCTATTCAATCTTGTTGATAGGGGTAAAGAAAGGTACCATGTATATGTTGGTCTAAATGAGTGTAGGTGCTAACAACCTCCCCTTAGGCCACACTTGTATATCCTGCTCCTAAAGAGGGGGTCAAATTGGTTCCCCCCCCCCCTAATTCATGCCCCTATTTACTCCTGTTGCTAGGGGTAAAGAAAGGTATCTGTCGGAATCAATTGCTAATCCCCCTCCCAACCAACATCATACATGTATATGCCCATAGACCAGTTCTTGTAGGGGATCAAAGGGGTCCTTATACATTCCTATGACTCTTTATCTCTTAGTTCTGAAACGTTTAAACAAAAGCTCAGTTGGGAATGAATGATAGGCACACCCCCTTCCATAATTCTGTTACTATAACCTGTTCTAAAAGAGGGTAACAAAATGTCTAGTATCCACAATACACAATCTTCATTGTTTGCTCGGAGTCAGGGGAAATGCCTTTGTGGGAAAGGGCCCCAAATGTAATAATGTCTCCATGGGAATTGTTTCTAGTTTACCGACATGCCCTTTTTATCACCATCATTGTTTTGTTATAAATATAAAGGCTATCTTTCTTTACTTAGAGGGTCAGAGGAAATGCCTTTGTGGGGAAAGGGTGATGCTGAGATTTCCTCAAAGGGAAATCTCGGATCTGATAGGTCACCTCAACAATTCCATTCATTTCCCAGGCCAAGTCTCCATCAGATTAAGTGACCCTGCCCATAGCAACCCTCGGACGTTTCACACATCTATTTGTTTGTGGTCGTTGGGTTTATAGAGCGCTTGAAATTTGCTCGCTCAACGCATACTAGTTTAACTTGTTTAACCTATTGATTTGATATCTCTTAGGTTATCCATAGAAAAAGTACAGTATTTAATCCCGTGAGAATAGTTTGAAGGGTTTATTGTGATGTTATCACGAGGAAAGTTAGGGTTTGGGATCGATTGAGGTTTAGGATTAGCCTTTAGGGGTTAGTTATGGTTAGTGCTATGGTTTTGGGAAGGATTAGAAATCTTTGTTGAGTTATACAAAATTAATAGTGGCGCAACTATTACCAGAACAAATTTTTTCATAAATCAGCTACTCCGTTTAATAATGCCAGTCCATTTTCATGACTAATCATAACATGATGTGTTAATCCTTTAAGTACTGGACCATGATGAATGCCATTCGGATATAATATGTTGTGTGGTAATAGACTAATAGGACTTATAGAATGAAATGCATGTACATGTATCTGTGATGAATGTATAAACAATGACCTAGCCCTAGGCTTTAATTTGTAAGCCTTTTAAAGCTGATAGAATCCAAGTACGCATATGCAGCACATGGTCATTAGATTTTCCAAACAGATTACAAATCATGTTCATAATCTGTCATCATCTCAGACTGAACAGTCCTTCGAACAAAATTTCATGCTTTCCTGAAAAAAATCATTACTCATTGTGGAAAATAATTGGGCCAATTTCCGAGTTTGTGCATTTTCCTCCGCTATCTAATGAATTTCTGTCCGCAGACTAATTGATATTTCGCAGACTAATGAATTTCCACCGTTTTTCCAAATCAAAATGAAATGCGCATAACGAGTGATAATTGATGGCAAATTATTCCCGCTAATTTTTCAGATTTTATACCTTTTCAGCAGCAGATTAGAACAAAAATCATGCAAAAAAGAACAACTACTGTACGTTATTGATATAACACATGGTTTCAGCATTACTTTTATATGCATCTGTCAAAATTACTTAGGTTCAGTTGAATCAAAGTAACTGTTGGCAAGTACATGTACCTATCCAATGTAATGTACCTATCAATGCATACATATGCGTACATGTCTATCACCAGTATGGTATTTTAACCAGATGTTTGTTATTCTTTTCTAACAGAGGATGTTCATATGGTAGAGTCGGAGAACGATACATTGTTCTACGGAGTCTTTACTACGGGCAGGTAAGCATACATTTCTTTGTTATTTGATTCTTGTTAGTAATAAAGATATCCGTTTATAATGATGATTATTATGATAGTTGTAGGATAAGGGGGAGGATGGAGGTGATGATGATGATGATGATGATGATGATGATGATGATGATGATGATGATGATGATGATGATGATGATGATGATGATGATGATGATGATGATGATGATGATGATGATGATGATGATGATGATGATGATGATGATGATGATGATGATGATGATGATGATGATGATGATGATGATGATGATGATGATGATGATGATGATGATGATGATGATGATGATGATGATGATGATGATGATGATTAGTAAGCATAATAATTACAATAATAGTAATATAGATTATATTAAAACTAACCATGGTAAAAATAATGATAACAATATATTACTTCTCATGAAGTATTATTTTATTTACTTTTTTTGCTGATCATATTTTTTGTTTTTCCTTCCGTTTGTTCATAGCCATGAGATCCCAGGCTCGGCGGTGTGCGTCTTCAGTCTGAACACCATCAAGACCATCATGGATGAGGGGGAGTTCAAGGAGCAGCTGGCTGGGGCGTGGTACCCCGCCTCGCCCCCCAGTGATTCCCCCAGGCCGGGAGGGGTAAGTCTTAAGAAGCAACTCCTGTACTTGTAATTGAACGTTGGTGTTGGCGTAGATCTTCTAGCTGATTGTTTTGTTCAGGGAATAATGTATATATTCACACCTTCCTCTTTCCTGAAGGACAAAGCGACAATCAGCATATATCTATGTCATTGAACACAAGATAAAAACTTTGCAAAATTGTACTGGTATACTTTAATAGGAATATGTTCGTCTCTTCCCAAACATAATGTGTTAATAAAGAAAACAAATTATAAGAAAATAAAAACAATTCAGTCTCTCTCTCTTTCTTCTTCTTCTTCTTTTTGGGGGGTTGAGGGGCTCTTATTGTAAGAGCCTTACAATCTGACAATAAGGGGCTCTTATTGAAATTTGTCCCTAGCCTTACTAAGCTCCAATGTCTTTGCTCTAACACTCTTCATAAGCTACTGAATACAATTTGATACATTTATTTTGATATTGCAAGCCATGAGGATCAATCTCCATTCAAAGCTAATGAATTTTCTGATTTATTTTTTTCTCCTTCAGTGCGATTTGGACTCCAAGTCGCTACAGAGTACGAGCCTACAGTGGATGACGATGCACCCGCTTATGCACGAGTCGGTGCCGAATCACGACAGCCACGATCCCGTCTTCGATCTGACGAGGGCGGACTTCAGGCTGACCCAGATCGTCGTCGACACGCAGAAAGGGGAGGACGGAGATTATCAGGTCCTCTTCCTCGGGACAGGTGCGTAAATGCATCATATCTTTTTTTTTTCGGGAACAGGAACTGTCAATGCGAAAGATTAAAGATTGTGTGACGACATGAACAAATTGATAAGAACCATGTCAATGTGAAAGATAGCATGACAACATGAAACAAAAAGAGAATCTGAAATTTGAGAATGATAAATGATTGTGATATGACAGAGATAGGATATATATGTGTGTGTGTGTGGTAGCGAAGTTGCATTTGTTTATTTGTTTAATGTTTTATCTGTTTTGTTTGATACCAAGACAGATGGTTTCTATATATAGAGATAAGGTAAATTACAGGGGTATCATAGATTATTGGACTATCATGGAAATAGTAAATGTAGGTGTTGTGATTTATCAACAGATGGGTTACTTCATATCTTTGGAGAGTCAAAAGGTGAAATAATTTCAGTATAACACATTGTATTCAAAACAAGACATGAAAGAATCATGTAGGGTCAATGTCTGGACTTGGAATATAATGATATAGACATAAAACATATAAAGAATGATAATTACAATCTCTCATTCCTACTTCGTTAAATCACAGATGATAGCAGACTACTTAAAGTTGTCCTGGTGCCGACGGAAGGGGGCGGTATTCGCTCGAATTTGCTGGAGGAGATCACGTTGCACCCCAAGGATAGCAGCGAGAGAGTGGTCAATATGGAGATGGTGCACAACCACGAAGGAAAGAAGGTTCTTATTATCAACACAAACAGCTCAATCGTAGAGGTGCCGCTACACAGGTGCTCAAATTATTCTAGCCAGTGGTAAGTGGAATCATCTATTTCTCTGAAGTAGATTTGACTTGAAAGGGTGTTTAGTTTAAAAAGCTCAGTTGGAGAGTTAACAAAGCATCAACAACATATTAGATAATTAGTCTAACAAATACAATGAAATTCAAATTCTATGAAATGCATTTAAATTTGTAATGCTCTTCGGCTTTTATACAGAAAATCATTTAGAAATGTAGGTCCTCTTTTACCATCAAATGCATTGTGTATGACTTATTCAAAATGACGAGGTACAGAGAATGAATCATAGACAATTGGAAAACTGCTGTATTTTTAGGATTCCAGCTTTAAAAGAGATTCAAAAGCCAAGCCATTCTGTGTTATACTCCTAATTTGAAAAAGGCTTACTTACTTCTCAGTATCATGTGATAGAAAAAGTGAGTTGAATTGCGAACTAATGACACCATTTAATCGATTCCTTCTTTTTGCATTTATAACAGCGGATGTATACAAGACCCGTACTGTGCATGGAACAGTGTGAGCAGTCAATGTTATGATTTCACTGGAGACAACTCATAGTAAGTATACCAACAGAAATATATTAACAATCTACTACTTGTATGTATTGAATTTTTCAAAATTTGCTAGTAATTCAGTCATTTGCAGATGGAAAGATGAATGGGTAGATTAACATTTAATGCAGTAAATTGACAATTTCTAATTGATTTGTATGATTCTCATGAGAAACCAGATGTATCTGAAAGGGGGAACATATACTTCCAGTTATCATGAAGAGTATGACAATTTTGTCCTAACTATTTTATTTTATTCAATCAATATTTATTGTTCCATATTAACCACTTTTCATCAAATTTTCTCCAACATTTCCTCATTTCACAGTGATGATCAAGATGTGCAGAATATCCAAGAATGTCCAGGTACAATCTTGTTTTTACATTTTCTTTAATTCATTTTTTCTTTACGAATACTTAGACGTTCAATTATCAATAATCGAATTACAATATACATATTACATGTATATTGTTATAAATTATTAATTAAAGCACAAGTATACATTGTAGTGAAAAACTTGAGTTTAATGTTTAAATGTACTGTACCTCAAAACTACTTCATAATATAATTGCATTATACTTCATTTCATTGAGTTAAAAAAAAGTAACAAAAAAGAACTAACCACTTTAATATGTAACTTAAAGTAATAGGATAATCTTGAATCATAGGTATCTTGAGTTGATAACTATATTATGCCATTCTAATATATTTATATATAATTTATATATTTGATTGTTTAATATAATTGTCATATTCCTTTCTCTTCCATGACTGTTCCTCCAACTGCTTGATGCAATCTACAGAGGGTAAGTGGAGAATTTCACTCACAAATCATCTCATCAATGATATCTCTCATTTGTAATGTATTTCATTGTTTCTCTATTGAGGTCGATGTCATCTGTTTATTTAACCCATTAATGACTGAGCCAGATATACCACAGGCCAGGGTCTATGGAGAATGCATGTTATACCAAAACCAAATGGTCTTTAATGGGTTAGTGACAGATTGACCAATGCATCATATTTAATTTTAAGGCATTATGTTGTTTTTGTGCATATATAATGTTTAGTATGATTAAAGATATCAACTAGTTGGAAGTAGTTACTACAAAATACTACCATTTGGAATATCCAAATATAATATTCTATATACTAGTGTATACTGCATAATGTGTAAGAATTGTTTGGAATTCCAGAAATCTCTGTGAATATTCCGAAACGAGATTTTACCCTAAGATATTGCATATTGTAAATGTATGAGAAAAGAACCTGTCCGATAGGGATATATTGCTCATGATTGTGCATCTAAGCAGGATTAGGGAACTATGGTAACCTAATCCCACACCCCTAATCCTGGCTTGGAATACTGACATGTCTCTACCATATTATACTTGATGCCTTAATTCTGTCAAATCATGTATAATCATTAGAAAGCAAAACATATATAAATTCATATGAATATATATATTCTGCATAACAATCTAATGCTATCAGCTCTGCTACAAACCACATATATATATATATATATGTTTATATATAATCATGTATCTAATATATAACTCTGTTGGCTAAACTCACAATTGACAAACCATACATTCACACAGTCAAACAATACATATTCAAATGCACATTGTTTAATGAATGATCTTGCATGTTACTTTCTTGTTTGACTTTTTGAAATGAAATGATGAAATGACTTTTTGATGAACAATTATGATCTTGTTTCTAACAGAAAAATGTAAAGAATGCAATTTTGACATTTTTGGTTTCTGTTTTTGGTGCTCTTTAATAAAAGAAATTATATTTATTTTGGAAATGATTTTGGTAATTTCTACAAAGAAATGTTGTGCCATTGAAATTTTACCAAGCACCAAACAATTTGTTATGTTTTTGATGATGCATAGTGTGTGTGTGCCATGAATAATTGCATGAGATATGAAGCCTTTTAGCATCATGAAGCATAATAAATTAACAAACTAACAGCTACATGTATGTTTACAGGAAAACTAACAATTTTTTTATTGCAGCAGTCCCGGGAATAACTTAATCTCCTTTATTATTTCAAAGATGTTAAAAAAACAAATTAGCAATGATATCATTTTCAACCTGTCTCACATCATCTTTCATCTGTGTTTCCAACGGCGACAGTTTGCTGGATATTTAAACGGAACAGATTTATATTCTTAGTGCCATTCTAAAAATCAATTCAACACTGGCATCCACAAGCTAATAACGGAATCTTTCATCGTTCATCATTGTTTTCGTTTGTTGGCGACAGTTTGCTAGATATTTAAAAAGAACAGATTTATATTCTTAGTGTGGTTCCCGTTCACCAAAATCCATTCTATGCCGACATCCCTAAGCTGGTAATGACATAAGTCAGCGCGGGAGTTTCAGATTTCTGTCTCTAATATCTCGCTCGTGACATACATGTACATACATATATATGTCATCGAAGATTACTTGAAATAATCAACTAGATGTATCCTGTTATTAACCGATTTGATAGTTGTATTGTAACATAGATTCCTTTCCCCTGACTTAGATTTCATTCTATTTTAAATTTAACACGTATGCATATTAATTCTCACTTTTGTAAATTGTTTTTAATCTCATTTCACTTTTTGCACATATATATATTAATATCTCATGTGATTTTAACCCCCTTTTAACAACGATATGTTATTCTCTCTGAGTGAACAAAAAACATGCTTTCTCGGCAGCTGTTCAGGGACAGGTTAAATAGTGTGAGTCTGTCATCAAGATATTGAAATACCATGTTGCGATGTTTACCGTTTATTCTGCTTTATTTTGCTCCTTTATTTGTTCTGTACATGTTCTTGTGAAAGCAAAGCTCAGTCAAAAATAAGAAAGGAAGTCCATATCTTCATGAACATTTGCTCATTTAGTCTAATTATTACTTCCTGAGGTTTTCTCTCATGATTCATGATGGGGGAAAAAAATCTCAGAAATTTTGACTGTCTAATAATGACTTAGCCTTGCTTTCACATGTTATCATGATATCATGAGCCTTTTCTCTTCTTACATTCATTTTCTTCAATTTTTCTTTTTTTCTTTGGGCTCTCTTTATATATTGCTTTTTACATGTATTGAACATGATATTGTTTGGGGGGAAAATATATACATTTTCAAAGATCACCAAGTATTTTGTATTACTAGTTCTGAATTGGTGAACCTAAAGATACAATATTTTATGCTGGGGTCAGTAGATTTGTGCTGTACAAAAATATATTACATTCAATGATCTAATTTTCTACAACTTTGCTTGAACTCTGTATATCTATAATTATGTGATTATCATTTTGATTATCATAATTCTGTCTTTATTTCCTATCAATTTCTTTGCAAATCTCTTCTCCACTCTTTACTCTTTCTCTCTAGTTCTTCCTCTCTTATCACCATCATCTGAAGGTTCTTCCAACCCTGTCTATTCTCCAATCCTAAGTCGCTTAAATATGGACGGTACAGGTACCCGTTCAGTGTTTAAAAACTTAATGTTTGTGTGGTAGTTTACAGTGATTGTGACGCACCGAACACATAACTACCAACAATGTTACATGTTCTTTATTAGTCTTTTGCATCACCACATAACTACCAACAATGTTACATGTTCTTATTAATAGTCTTTTGAGCATTTTATATATTTTCATTTATTAGGAAACAGTTCCTCTAATCAGGACCTATATAGAGCACTTTGATTAGAAGACAAATAGCCATGTTTGCTATATTTAGGCATGGATCACCACAGCTTTCCGTGTTTGTTAAAATAACATTAGTTGATTAACAGTTTATATAGTTTTGGTTTCTGTACTTGAGAAAAATTTAGATGAAACAAAACACTTGTTTTGCCCCACTTGAGTCTAAACATCCTCTTCTTCATCACACCCACTAACACAAATATAGTATTTATATTACTTATACTTATCCTTTTATTATCTGTTTAACTGCATCATTTTTTTATTTTTTTGCTTTGATAATAAAAGTTTTATAAAACACCTTTTGCTTTCACATTTGTTTTTCGTGTAGTTTACCTCTTATATGACTAATCTTATTTACTGTGCATGCTATTTTTAAAAATAATACATTTTAACATAACAAATAATCCTGCTTCCTTGTGGTATCAATTTTATTTTAGGACCTGTCATGAGCAAAATTGAATTAGTGTTTCTGTTTCAGTTAGTTAAGTGTATTTCTGTTTTTATAGTTGTGTGTTGTACAATTATAATTTTCAGACACCTTTGTTTCTAGGAGTGGATTTTTAAAGTTTTGCATTGCACTTTTGAGTTGTGTTTGTTTACGCACAATTGAAGTGATGTACACATATTAGTTTCTTATAATTTCTTTTATTTTAATTTCAGTTGTTGTTTTTAGTTGGTAATGTTTTGCTGTGTTTTGATTTTTTGTTTGCATACTGACCACCACCTTACATCCATCCCCCCCCGGTATATTATATTGCATGGTACAGAACCGCCACCACCCACAACCCCGCAACCAGAGTGTATCTGTGAGACCGTTGGGCCAGCTGCAGCAACAACAGCAAGATACACTGACCTTGTGACCCCTACAACTTCTACCACTTCCACTACAACTGCAACTGTTTCCACGACAATGCCTGGTCAGTTTTTAACTGCAATAATAGACCTTCATGACAGGGTTTAGTTGGGATGGCCAATCGATAATAATTTCATTTTTTGAAACTTTGTTTTCTTTCATGACGAAGATCAAATTATGAAGATCAAGTTTTATAGGGGGAGAAATTAATATTCGTCCTAAGTGATGGTACATTTAAGAACTTGGACAATTATCGAGGACTTTTCAGTGAGATTTCTTGAAATGTATTAGAGCGAAATGGGTTGATACAGAACAGCATTAAATATTTTGACTTACGTAATTGGGAGGGTGGTTTACTCACTAAAACTTTGGATGTCGGTGAAGAATCGATGGGAAGAAATACTTTTTTGACTCAGTTTATTAAGAAAAAAATCCAAGATGGGGTTATGGACATGGAGGTAGGTTATTCATTTTATCACAGCTTCCCACTTTGTACTGCACTATTGTATGTTCATTAATGGTTTTATTTGATGGATATCTATAAAGCATGTGTTGATTGGAGCACGATTTTATTTTGCACGATGATTGTGGTTTTTGAAGATCTTTCATTCCATTATCACACGAAAGACAAAGAAGACAAACATATTCCCTACATTTGTACACCATAAGCACAGATAATTGATACAAAACAATACTTAATTTTCATTTTTAAATGAAAGAAATACATTAGTTCAATAATTGTTCTGAATACAAATGGTGAAGTAGCATCTTTTCTATATAAGTTTGAACTTTGAAATGAAGTTTTCAATTCCAAAAGAGTGAGATTTCATTTCAGTAAAACAATTTAAACAAATGTGGAAAACACATCTTTACCAAAAAATGGGCATTGATTGTTAAGATTGGCACTTGATATTAAATGTTTGTTGTTAGTCACATTATTCTGTCAATTTTAATTTAGTAAGTGTGTCTTTGTAATTTGCACCTACATCATGTATAATATTGTGATTTTGTTTCTTTGTTGGTTTTGTGTTGGTAAAAACAGATATCTCTACGGCACGTAGCACGGTATCTTCGACCAAATCGGGTTCGTCTGCCCGGACAGGTACTTTACTTTACCCACCTTACCCTCGCTATTACCCATAATCCCCTCACTCGTCGGCGAGCTATGAATCATGCTAAAAGAAATCTACCTTGTCTATCGACATATATGTGGTCTTTGTCATACCCCAGACTGTCCCCACATGTATCCATGATCCCACTCCCCAATCTTCCTCCCCCTCCCTCCCCCCCCTTCACCCTCTGATCTCCAATTACTTGGGTCTTGTTTCCCTTTTTTTTAAAGACTTATCTTGCTGATTATATCTATCTCCTCCTTTTATAGATCTTTGCTCTATCGGTCAACCTTTGTACTCTATCATAATCATATTTCTTCTCCCCCACTCTCTATCCCCCTATGGTTTATGTCTCTTTTCTTTTCAGACTGATTTTCATCTGATTATCTATCTTTCCCTTGAGACATTTACTCTTCTTTCCATCTATCACTCACTCACCATTTTACTCTTAATCATATCTAAAGAGTCTATCTGTCTACTTTATGTCATCCCAAACATTTCTCATTTCTTTTCTAACTTATCTCACTGATTATCCATCTCTTCTTCCTTTAATCTTCTTTTTATCTGTCACTCACTCATCATTGCAATCTTAATCAGATCTAGAGAATCTTTCTGTCTATAGTTTGTGTCATCCCCAACCTGTTCCTCTATTTCCTTATGTCAATTATTCTCTCATCTTTAACGTGCCAAGCTCGCATTTTTGCGAGTTACAATGCACACAAATGCCATAGAGCATTACAATCCCTGGCACGTTAAGAGTTAATGTTCTTTTACCTTTAGCTATGACTCCTGCTTTGTCTCCAGACCCCCCCCCCCCCTTTTGCCCCTCATGAGCTTGACACATCTCTCATCTGGTTTCTTTGTTGCGTTCCCGATCTCTCCCGTTTCATTTCAACCTGAATGTATTTCCTCCATCACTCACCATCATGCATGCCCCTTCCTTCCTCTTCACATCCCATGATGCACCTGGATGTCTGTTTTACATTATATATCCATCCTATTATCTATCTCTTATCTTTTTTATATATACTCCCATCTTTCTCCTTCCTGGCTTTCTATAATTACATGTTTATTCTACTGCAAGCCCAGCTTGTTACATTTCTCTTTTATTACTCATCATCATACATGTATGTGTGTTTTTTCCCTTCCTCTGTGCCTCCCATGATGCACCTGTGTGTCATTTTTACTTCATGTTCATAACTTTTTTCTTTCTTTTATCTTACATTTCTTTAACACTCCCATTGTTCTCCTTCCTATAGCTTTCTATAAATCATATGTTTATTCTACTTCTTGTCCAGCTAATTACTTTTTTCCCCTCTCTATCACTCATCATACATTTATATGGTCATGCTTTTTACTTCCTCTGTCCATCCTATGATATACCTTTGTGTCACTTCTCCCTTTTCATTCATCCTATTATCCTTCTATAATTTTGCTCATTGTTTGACTTCTAGATTCCTTTCTTCCTCCTTCTCCTAGGCTTTCTATAATAATATGTTTTTTGCAGCATTGATACCAACTGTTGTATGTCACTCATTGTATGTTGTCCTGCTTTGTACTTCCTCTTTACATCCCATGATGCACCTGTGTGTCACTTCCTTTTCATGTTCATCATTTTGTCTTTCCTTTCAATCTTTTTTCAAAATCTTATATAAATATCTACCTCCCCTCTCAGCTTTCTATGCTCATATGTTTGTTCCACTTCATTTTCAGTTTTAATGCTACCTTTCGAATGTCACTCATCGTATGTTGCCATATTTTGTCCTTCCACTTCGCATCCCATGATATACCTGTTTAATCTATTCTACTTCAATTTCAGCCTATTATCTTTCTTCCCATCTCCCATCTTTTGTCTTATATTCATATCTACCTCCCTTCTCAGCGTTCTATACTCTTATGTTTGTTCTACTTCATATTCAGCTTTACTACCTTTCATTTCTCACTCATCACATGTTGCCATATGTTTTTTTCCTTCCTCCTTTATCCTGTAATAAACCTAAATATCTATTCTACCTCATGTTCAGGCTATTATCTTTCTTCCTGATTTGTCATCATTTGGCCCCTTTTATTTTCTACATTCCTCCTTTTGTGTGTGTTCTATTATACTCATATGTTTATTCTAATTAATTTTCTTCTGTTTATGTTTCCTCAATCTATCATCATTTGGTTGCCATGTTTCTAATGCCTACCTCTTGGGATCCAATAATCATATGCCTATTCTACTTCATTCTTTCAACTTTATACATACATCTTTGTTATTATACACCCATCATTATCTTCTATTATTATGAATCATTAGGAATATGAATATATTTCAACTGTTCGTTTTGACTTTTAAAGTATCTTGTTTTGGGACTTGATGTTCAATTTGTGAGATTAATGAGTTGATTTTGCAGTGAGTTAATTTTGTTCATGTTAAAGGAATATCTTTGCCATTGTCTTGAAATTAATGAACTGTTTCTATTTTCTCCTTCCAAATTTGCATTTATTGGATTCATGTTTTCTTTTACATGCATTCATGGAATTTTAACCAAACGATATTTTGAAATATGCATTTCTATCTTTTCTCTCATTTAATTCCCACTACATGCACTCAAGGAATTTTAACCAAAAGTTATCTAAAATATGAATGTCGTTATTGTTCTTAAATTTTGATCTTGCATGTATGTGCAACATTTCCTTACACATGCTTTCAAGGAGGTTGGTAAATATGTTGTTTCACTTTGATTTAATGTTATGAAGGAGTCATAACATGAAAAATGTAACCTTAGAAATCAACACAACATCAAAACAATATGATTACACAATTTAATACACATTTGATTATTCAATATGAGTTAAGGATAAGGAAGTTAGGCCTTTGTCATAGCAGAGCTGATAGCATTTAGATTTGGATTTGTTTTTGAATTTCGGATTGATAAATTTATGATTTTTTAATGATTTCTCGAGGTACTAACGATATTTTATCAACGTTTCTATCCACCTATCCATCTATCAGGTCTCGATGCGTCGGGCCGGTCCACGGACGTACTCCCCGACTCCCCGTCGAGTGATGACAACAACCTCGCAGAAGGCAAGCTTACCCCCTCCCTGCCCCCCTCCACCACCTTAGGCAACGTTATTGGCCCCCTCGGTAAGACCTCTCAGTTTGATCTCCATCTCATAATGGTGGCTGGCCTCTTACATAGCTCATCTACATCATCCGCTTCTGCATCCTAGCTCCTCATCATCGTAATCATCTTCCGATGCTGCTAACAGTGATCTATTAAGCTTCATCCTGATCGATCTTAGACCTCGGCCTCATCCTGATCTAAATCTTCTGTGGGTTCCAAGATTCTTGGAATCCGTTTCCCCCCTAACTCGAGCAATCTGTAATTATTCTTCCCCCTCCCCCTTCACCCCTTTTTTAGTTCTAAATATCTATTAACGTAGTGCTGCCCTCTACTTCATCCTCATCTCCTCCTGCTGCTAACAACGATCATAACGATCAAAGTTTCGTACCGATCTCAATCTTCCTCTTCGTTCTGGTCTTATAGACCTCAAGTTTCATCCTGATCTAAATCCTTCCGAGGATTCCGTGATTTCAGGAATCCGTTGCTTCTTTTAGCTCTATTAATCTATTAATTATCCATTCCTCCCATAGTTCTAAATATCTACTAACCTATTGCTGACATACATGTAGATCTAGAACACTCATCATTCACTTTAGATGCTTCTAGGGTTCATACTTTGATTTCTGTCATATGTCTCTTTATAATGTACAATACATTATTTACCAATTTAGAAATTAGATCATGAATGATCCAATCAATCAGTTAAACGATGTTTACAAATGTATTATTTTGGCTTCTGATTCAAACATTGTAAACTAAAGATCAATTGTTCAGATGAGAATGTTGAAGTGATTTATTTTGGAGATGATGTTTTTCTATCAAAGTGGAGATATTCACTCATTTATCATGTTGATTTAGCATCTAGAATTATGATTATGCTGCAAAAGTAAGAATGTATTAATCTTTTTGTGTCTTTATTCAAAGAGTCAGATAATCTTACAAATATGTCACAGTTGCACATGACATCTGTTAGAAGTCAAAGTGGACAAAAATATATTATCTCTAACATTCTCATATACTAATTCTAATATAATCTCATGAAAATTGCATGCATCTTTTCTCTGTAGTCTTGAACTTCATAATTATCTTCATGGATGTTTGAGTATATATATTCATCGCTTATTATCACATATAGTACAACGGTTAACTCGCATGCACAGTACAATGAAAATGTATGATGTACATGTATAATACTGTCTCTTGAATTTCATATTGGCATGCTCACAACAGCAACAACAAAAAGTTATCCAATAGAGAAAAAAGTTGAAAAATGTTTTTTCAGATGGGGGTATTTATGGGAAGAACTTTGTAAAAAGTTTCTGAAAATGTTGACTTTGATATCTGGCTGGATTTCCAAAATGTGGTAACGATAGAGCTAAACAATGATGCTAGCATGGGACTAAAAATCTCTTTGTTACGATTGCCTCGTTTTACCTTCGTATATATGGAATTTCGTTAAAAAATATTCTGGAAATCTTGACTGATATTTTTGGGCTGAATTTCCAAAATGTGGTAACGATAGAGCTGAACAATGATGGATGCGTGCATGGGATATATCGTCTAAAAAATCTCTTTGCAACGATCGCCTCGTTTTACCTTCCTATTTATCTTTAATATAATATAACTCTCTAATTATATATATTTCTCTT
Organism: Echinarachnius parma; assembly: GCA_037951105.1. Classification (NCBI taxonomy): domain Eukaryota; kingdom Metazoa; phylum Echinodermata; class Echinoidea; order Clypeasteroida; family Echinarachniidae; genus Echinarachnius; species Echinarachnius parma. Next base: position 143,217 of record JBAMJV010005967.1, read on the forward strand.
TGATTAACCCCTCCTCACCTTTCCGTCTAATATCAGTCATCTCTGATGTGGACCTGATTGAGGTCGCCACGGCGATACCGAATCAGGCCGACGGTATCTATGGCGACAGAAATATAGTCAGGCCAGATGTATATGAGTGTGAGTAGATGGATGAATGGATGGTTTTGATTGGTAGACTAGAAATTGTTTTTTTGTTGGCCCGTCTGGCGTCTGCGTTGCATGCCCTGCACTCTGTCTTTGCTGCATGGAAGTTTGAAGTGACATCATGATCAGTTGACCAAAGTTGATTAGAGGGTTAAATTTAAGCCTAGGTTATTTCTAGTCCGTGGGTTAAAATTAACATGTGGTTTTTGAGTTCCACAATTATTGCCAAGTGATACATTTTGTCACTGGATTTCTTTATTGATGTTGTATGATACAATTTAACTGAGGAGTTAATTCATGCGCTCTGTTAGCTATTTGGGGCTGAATGTCTATCAACATTTGTGGAGGTCTTGGAATAAGAAACATGAATAGAGAACAAAAAATAGTTGGACAAATAAACAAAGAAAGAACAGAGAACTTTCACAGCTTTTAAAATTTGATGTCTTGAAATGAAATCAAAAAATAAAATCAATTTCGAGAATCCTTTTGTATGGATTGCATGTCGAACTAGAGAAGTTTTCTAGTCATTTTACTGGTGTAAATGCTTTCAGTGAGTTTTCTTTATTGCACTCTTTTTGTCGCAAATTTCCTGTGCATGATGTCAAGCACTTAATACTAATGTGTGCTGACGCAAGTTCTTTTGCACATGTCTGTTTTTGCCTGGTTGCATTGGTTAGAGAGTTTGAACATTTTATTGATTGGATACCTAAAATGTTGCATTTGTTAGAAACTTAGAATTTTGCATGGATATAATTTGTATAGTGACCTCAGCACATTTAATTTCCATTGTCAGGATTTTATGATGAGTCTTTGGCCGCCATTTGAAGATGGTAGACCAAACTGAAATGTCGAGCCAAGTCGAGGGTCTGCTTTTGTATACTTTCTGTGTGGAGTGTATAAAACAAGATTGGTATTTCATAGAGAGTATCAAAGTTGCCCATTTTATTATTTTATAATTTTGATTTTGTGAGTAAATAGTGTATGTGTGCAGGAAAATATTTTGTCTGTGTTTTTGTTTTCTTCCTCAAAATTTGCAGTGTTGTTACATGTTAAATTTAAGATCATTTGCTTAACGTTGTCATCTCATTTTCCCCTTTTATTTTTGCCTTCTTTTGATTGCTTCAACACACCTAAGGTTGTGAGTGTATGGCCAATGGTGAAGACTATCACGTGCCTTCTAAATTTGTCCATATGTCCACTGGGAAAACTAACATCATCTTCCCTTATTAATTCCATTTCTGAAATGATCTAGTAACTACAAATGTATTTATTTATTTAAAGACATACTATAAACTTCATATCATAATATATTGAAACAGTTTGTCAGTACTTTGCATCTACATTTGTAGTTCATTTATATAATCCTTTAATTTGTGCTTCATTTATTTTTAATTATTACGTTTTCCTTTATTATTTCATGATCTGTAAGTAATTTGCTCTTGTATTATGAGTTGTATTTTATAAATCAGACACTTGAATAATAACAAAAAAGAGAAGTATCAAATATATAAATGAAGTAAATAGTTTGAGTTCTTTGTTTAATATCCTCCTTTATGGAATGAGTAATTCTACTTATAAATATATATAGATGTGATTATTATTTTACCCCATTAATTTCTATATTGTGCGCATGGAATTGTGATACTCTTGATGTGCATGTTTTGAACATTTTCCACTATTTTATCAATTGTCTTTTGCAAATTATATGTTTTTTTAAATTTGGACTAGTACTGTCTTTGCAAATTCTTTTTTAAATGCCAATGTATGTGAACTCTTGTGCTATACATGTTAATTATGTTTTAATCTCCAGTTGCAAATTCTTTATTAAATGCCAATGTATGTGAACTCTTGTGCTATACATGTTACTTAGTTCTTGAGGAATGTACATGTATGATATCATATGTATACATGGATATAGAGAAATATTAACCCTTTTCTATATTTTTGAATCTCCAGATCCGCAGAAGAACTACAGTCTGATGGAGGAGGGCAACGTGCTGGTCCTGGTCTTCCTCATCCTGGGCTGGATCCTCTTCACCTTCTGCGGCATGGTGGTCCTGTACCAGTGCTACAGCCAACACCATAAGGGTATCTATCAGCCCACTAGAACGGAAGAAAGCATCTTGAGTGCAAGTAAGGTTTCTCTGATCTAGGGGCTGGCATAGCGCCAGGCCCAAGCACGCACCCCGTTTGTGGTTTGCAGTCCCACCAACATCCCTGCCTCCCCAGCTAGCCCCCTTCCCAAATGGTTGCTGATACATGTATATAGCTTCCTGGTTTGCTGTTCGTGCATGTTTGCAGTTCCACTATTAAAATAAATGGCTCTAGCCCAATATAGCCCACCCTAGCTCCAACTGTTCCAGCCTGTTCTAAATCACCGGTTCTAGCCTCCTCTATAGCCTAAACTGTTCCAGCATCGTTTGCAGTTCCCCTATTAAAATCACTGCATGGTCTTAGCCTGTTCTATAGCCTCAACCGTTCGAGCTTGTTTGCAGATCCCATATAACAATCACTGGCTCTAGCCAACTCAAATGTTCCAGCTTGTTTGCAGTTCCTCTAAAGCACTGGCCCTTGCCTGCTCTATATCTTCAACTGTTCCAGTCTAATTGCAGTTCCTATATCAGTGGCTCTAGTGTCAACTGTTCCCCTCCTGTCTACTTGCTGTACCTCGTCGGCTTTAGCCCCAATGATGGTTGTTGCACTTCTCTTGCCCGACATGTCGGCATGCTGTATTTGTTTGATGTTAACAACTCCAGGGGTGTACCTGGGGGGAGGGGGGGTACTTGCCCCTTCTGGCCCCCTCTTTAATCTGTGGGAACTCTGCATGGCTTCTTTCCTGGACTTGCTCAATCTGCCTTTGGCTCAGTTGGAGAGATGCCTTCAGTCTGTTTCCAAGACAACCCCATCGCTATATAAACACAAATGAAGCAAACCCTCAACCCAACTACCCTTCAAAAAAGAAATCAAATGAAAAAGAAAAAAATGTAAACAAACTATTTACAGGAACTTTCCCATGATGGTTGGTTAGCTGGACCTGATATACATGTATATATCCTCTTTCCCCAAACCAAAGCAAAAAAAAAAAAAATTGCATGAAAAACCCCCCAAAAAAAACTCCTCTCATGCTTGTCGTGTAAAGCATGATAGACCCCCAAAACCCTATCTCAAATTCTTAAGATACATCCATCAACATCTCATATCATTACTCATGAATCATAGTAGAACAAAAAAATGCACACAAAATCGAGGGGTGATTCAAGTCAAGAATACCACCCTCAAGTCTTTTACTTTTTTTTTTATAAATGACATTGGAAGGAAGAATAACACTTGTTTTAAACTTTGTATTCCATGATTGAAACAAGTTGTGTGAACTACTGTGCACAAAACACATGTACTCCATTAATATCTATCACCAAAGTATTATTGTTCCATCACATTTTGTATCAATTTTCTTCATTTATCTATGTACGTATGATCAACCCTCTCTCTCTGCTTTATCTAATGACCTTAATGTATTGCACTCATTCTGCTTTAAAGCTGTCTGTTCTTCGCTTATAAACTTCATGTACATGTATCTCTCTTTCCTTTAGTGTAAAATTAAATTGAAATGTTTCTGGTCTTACAAGGAAAGAATTCAGTTTGATTTAAAGGTATGCACATGTAGCATTTCTACACAATGATCATCACAATAATGATGGGCTTTTGTATGAATCTCAATCTTTCACCACTCAACTTGAATAGTAGAAGAGTGTAAACTGAACAACTCTTTACACTATATGCATTGTTCATTTTATCTGTATTTGGAATTCAGATGAACGAGCAATGACAGAGCTTACTTGAGCTTTCAAATATGTTCGAGGAAGCGAGCCATAATTGTAAGCAGTACTATTCAATTTCTACATGGACTTATTTTGGAATTGTGAATGCAAAAGAATTTATTTTCAGAACAAACTTTTGATTTTCAATTAATTTTGAGGAAACGATTTTTAAGCGTTCAGTGCCGTGTTCATTCTTATCTTTTATCTTCATGATTGTACCCGTTTTTCTTCATCCTACATTGCCTTTGCTTACCCCTTGATGTTACTGCGAGCAGACCCCCCTTGCTTGCCTGACCTAGTGACATGAATGTGAGACATCATCATCATCGTAATCAGACATTACTGACCCTTTAATAATTGATCATTAACTTTTCCATTTTGTTTAACCCGGGTGTTGATCTGTAAGTGATAGATACATATTGTTCTGCAGGAGGGGGGGGGGGGGGGTGATCTATCCATCCCCCCCCCCAACAATAAGTATCACTGACAGATCAACGCCAGTGCATTTTTAATTCATCCATCAAACATTAAAATTTGTCATTGTTCTAACACTTACGAGTGCCATTGCTATTTGTTTGTATCATTAACATTTCCTTTCCCATATTTTTTTTTGGTGAAACATCTGAATGTAAACTTTTGATTTGTCTCGTTCTTATGAAATGTGATTGGCATGATGTACTGTACTGTATGATTTGTTTCAATTGATTTGCAAATGCCATGTAAGAATGGCCATCTTTGAATTCAGAATTTTATTTTGACCGATTTATATTGATCTCATATATTTTATGCAATTTAAGAGAATGCTAACTGTTTCCCATTGAATAAAAAGAAGATAATCTTCAGCAGTAATAACATGCTCAGGACCAATTGATTTTTTTAAAGGTAGTCACTAGAAGTTCCACTAAGAAAAGAAACTTAATTTTAAATGAAATTGCATCAGATTATTAATGAAATATATAAACCACAACATATTAGTTATGATTTTGGGACTATTTTTTAGATTAAAAAAAATATATAACGATCATTAGTTACAAATTGTGAATCTTATAACTTCAGCACTAATGTCTTGAATGGATTAAAAAAACAAGTCGTCGGGTGAGAGCAAGAAGGGCGCTAAATAATTATGTTGTTAGTTCCAAAATTGAGTTCGGCATACCATATTTTAAGTCGGAGCCTTTTTTCCAAATTTTAGGATAATGATTACCTATAATTTTTATTTTACATCCAAATTGAAAAGAGATTTACATATACGGTTTCTATACGGATCCCAAATTATAAACATGATTATCTCGGAAGTACAAAAAATGGCTTAGCACCCTTCTGTTTCTCAACTGACAAAGTGATGTCCTGTCTTTTACGGAGCATCGACTTAACATACATTGACATGTTTGTATATATGTATGCATTCATGATATTGTATTTGTGTGAAGTACTCACGTTTTTGATCTTCATTTATCCTCTCTCTCTCTCTCTCTCTCTCTGTCTCACGATGTTACTGCTCTTCTACGCTAACCAATCTCCCATCATGCATTGCCATCTGTTTAATTGGCTGGTATGTGGTAAATTAACACTCGCCGAACCATCAACGTTGTGTTGAAATGTTTACGCATAATTGTACTTTAAATTCAATAAATGTGCTGCTTGCGTATCGTATCATTATAAAGATGAATTTGTGTACTTGCATTGTGGTAAAGGATTAATTTTTAAAAAAAATTGAGAAAAACCTTTTTTGCAAAGTAATATAAAAACAGGGTTTATTTTGTAATAAATACAATATGCGCATGCATTGTTGGGTTTGGTGAATTTGGTTCTATTTGTAATTTTAAAAAATATATAATTATAAATTCAGAAAAACAAAACATATTCATTATAAAAGGGAATCATTCAAATATCTATTACTTGTATGCCACAGCACTGTACTTAAAAATCAGTAGATAGATCTTGCCTGATCATCATGCTGTTTGTGATATTTCATGTATAGATCGTGCACAATTGACCATGCTACTGCTTTCATAACATTGTTTGCAACTCTTTTTGTCTATTCATGCAATTTTTTCCTACAGTAATTGTGTTTTAATTGCCTCATCTTCTAACAAATAATTTCTTCTTGTGATAATTCTAACCTTTGTTTTACTGTCCAAAGCAATCATGTGTTAACATTATCATTAATAGGCATTTGTTTGTTTGTTAAACATCCACAAACAAACTACAATAACAAACACACACTCAAAACAGAAATAAAGATAAACAATCAAACAAACAAAAACTGACGGACAAAGAAACACATTCAAATGAAATATACTATCAACACAAAACTCTCTATAATGTAGATTTTCAAGGAACTCAAAAATGAAGCGCATACAAATCAACTCTCATGTACACAAACACACATGTAGCAATAATTTGGTTTATGTTTACATTTCGTTTATCCCCTGGTGAAATTTATCAACCCAAACCCTTCCATACTGGTAATGGTTTGTGTTTACATGAGTGCCCCCCCCCCCCAATTAAACCCCCCCCCCCCTGCATGCCGAGATCAGAGAACCTTTGCTTGCTGTGCTTCCTCCCTTTGTTTGCCTTATTTATTATTTGAAATATTATTTAAAAACACTATGCAATGTTGAATTATATTTTGTATCAAAAGATGAGTGTGATAATTAAGTTCCAAATCACATTTTTAGTTCACCTTGGATGCATGAAATGGGAAAATATTGTCTCGTTTAAAAAAACTACATGTATGTAAATTCTAAATCTGTTTGCTTATTGTACAGTCAACCTTTCGGTGTTGCTATTGTGTTATTGAGCTCTTGTCACATTGATTCCGTAGTTTAAGCACTTTTTTACAATTTATAGTTCACACACCTTGAAATTGCAGTGCTGTTGACACTTTTAATTTTTATTAGAAGTATAGTATTAGTATTGATTTATTTTATGTTTTGTATTTTATTTATTTTGTATAGGGAGAAAGCACTGCTTTATGACAGCTCCTTCATTTCACAAAATAGTAGATCAGCTAGAGCAGAGGAATTTGTGTCATGCATGAAGAGCACAATCAAATACATAACTGCTATGATCCAAATACTAAATGCCGTTCCATCCTGTGTGTTCCCTCCCCCAGGTCTGAAGGCCAAGGAGCAGAGAGACCACCAGGTCTATTCCCCAAGCCCGAATGGAAAGGCGGGCAATGGCATTCCAACGGAGGTCCCGTGGTCGCCCCCCTCCCGTGCTACCCATACCCCTGCCGGCCGGGATCGCGACTCTCTTGGACCAGTCAACGGACACAGCCTACCTAGGCGCCCCATGCCCGTCCCCACGCCCACCGTCCCGTCCTCGTACCGCTCGCCCCCTCCACCGTCCTTCGCGCACACCGTCGGCTCGCTGCCCAGCCCCGCGCGCATCAACAAGTGCATGAACAGGAACAGTGCGTTCAACAGCCTGGACAGGCACAGGACTCCAGCTATCCACAACTTGTACGTGGATCACCCCCGGGCGCTGCCGCACGAGCCGTACGTCCCCGTCGTGCCCTACCTGAACGGGAGGATGATGACGGCGGAGGATAGGAGGCCCTCGGGAGCTTCGGACAGCGAGATGTACGACGATGACGTGTGGCAGCCTCAGAGGATGGAAGGGGAGGAGCTCGTATGACTCATGGGGGATTCCGCTCTCCCGCAAAGTGAGCGATAGAATCTCTCCAAAGACTCCTGTAGAGATTGGTAGGAGCTACCTTAAATGTCTCCCCAATCTTTCATTCATGGAGCGATATGTGAGCATCGGATGCTTACCCCCGACTTTCCATCAATGTAAGCTCTAGGAGATCAAGAACGTTGACAGCGATTGATGGAAGTGATAAAGCTGCATCATTAATACTTCGATGGAGTACAACCAGTAGAAGTTTAATTAATTCTCCATCAGCGCGAGCTGTAGGATTTCAAAGACCTTGAGATCAATTGATGGAGTTCACAGTGCAACATCAATCATCATTCCTTGATGGAGCTCAACCATCAGATGCTTACTCGGCTCTCCATCAATGCAAGCACAAGAATCTCTTGGACTCTTAAACAGAGATTAAGAGAGATCTGTACTTGCGTGTCAGCATTCTTCAATGTGAGATTTAGAAGTTCTATTACCTAGAGCTATTTGTGTGATCTCATAAATGGTGTGAAGATTCCAAGAGAATCGTGGGGTCAGTATGTCTCATCATTCTTCATCCGTGGAGCAAATAGTGAGCTTTTATAGAAGCTTTATTACTCAGATCCGCGACCCTGTTTGCGACCATAGGATGATGTTAGTCTTCTAGACCGTGATGGAAGGTCACTAATGCAACATCATTCCTTGCGCTATGTGAGCTTGGATTGTACTTCACGTATTCGTCAACCTATTAAGAGTCCCTTTTATATGTATAATGGCCTAGCACGTATACCATGCATGCAAGTCGAGAGAATGAACTCTAAAATGGCCGCCGTATTGTTATACACTGTAAATAAGAGAATAAATTCCAAAGAAAGAAAGCAAGGGAGAACTCGTGAAATGACTGTGTCAGTACAACTCAAGCTCCAACCAATACAATACTTCTGTGACTGTTTGTGGGACGTCGGTGTTGCTACCAGTGACGCGTCTCGCAGCTTTTGAACATTCCAGTTGACGAAAGAGGAATGAGAGAAAGAAAAAGGTCCCGGCACGAAGCGTTAAAGTAGAGAGACCGTTTGTTGTGTTAGGAGAAAGTGTAATTGTTACCGTGGTGATGTAATTGTCAGAAGTACGAGTAAACGCGGCCTCTAATGACTTACAGTCAGAGCCAACATTATCTGTCCACATGTCTCTTGGTATTACTTTAGTCATCAAAATATTCCAAAATAAAACACATCATTGTCGGACGTTTAAATGTTCGATGCAAAGTGTAATATTTCAGTGGTACTGTTGCGACTATATCAATGTTCCTAAATGTAAAAGACACTAAATGCACGAGAAATAGCACTGCAGCTTCCATGTCTCTGCTGCGTATCTTTTATGTGCATATGTAACAATGTACAAAGATGCATACATCAAATATGGAAAATACCACCTTTTTAAAGGTGCGCTGCAAAAGGCATATTGGGTTGTTTTGTTATTAAAGTTCTTGTGTGTAATAAAGTTTTAACATATTCATGTGCTTGTGCATGGAGAGAGACATTTGTCTGTTATTAAGACACTATTTTTGCTATTGAATTAACCTATTTCTAATTGGGAAGACAAAAGATTGGAACACTAATACATCATTTTATCCTGTAAAGTAAAAGGGAGTGTGCAAATACAGTGATCAGTAGTCGTGAATGGAAAGACGAATTTGTCGGAGAAGGAAACAAACTATCGCGAAATGAGACAATGAGTGAATTTTTAGCAGAGGGAAATATAATATGAGGGCCTTTTTAATGTGATTTTGGAAATCAATTACAGAAATGAAATGTGTGATTAATGAATTTCACAAATGCTCATGATGATTTTATGAAGATGTTGGATAAAAAAAAATATTATGTATATGTGGTATATTCCAGCTAAGGAAAATCCAATTTTTATGCAAATATTTATTCCTATTTATCAGAAATTGATATACCTTGAAAATATTTGAATTTTTGTCAGATATTTTTTAGACCCAATCGAGATGATCATGTCAACTAATTATTTAAAACACATTCTTTTAATAATTATGTTTTCCATTGCATGTTTCATGCATATTAGTGAATGTATGAAACAGTGAAGCACAATTGATTGATCTCACAGCAAAATTAAACGCTATGCAATTACATTAGAGATAATGTGTATGGTAATGTCCTCTGAAGTCTAGTGATAATTACTGTGCACATATGTTTATCAATTATTAGCAAAATATTGTCTTTACAGTCCATCTGATCATATAATATCCATGCAGGAATTGTGATATTGATACATTCTGAAAAGAGTTCAATTGGAACAAATTTCATCATTAATTACATCATTTAAAAAAAAATAAAATCAGGGCGATTATTAAATATAAAATCTAGCCAACCATGTTAACAAAATGTACACCATATGCCATTATCGAAAATGAGAAGCCTTATGATCTGCTCATTCCTTCATGTCATAAAGTTATAGAGCATATTCAGATTCGAAGTTCTAAAATTGGGAAAAGGAAAGCGTTAAAACAGTAAGAGAGAGGGTATGGTCAAGGATCATGTAGGATAAATAAGTTTCTTTGCAGTCTAAAGCCCAGCTGCACACAAAACGATCCGATTCCAATCTAATAAACAACTGCGTATCTGAACTAAAGCAAAGATGTTTGTATTTAAAGCATATAGTATAGTTCAGATCCTTAATCATACATGTAATGTACGTCGGATTGGATCAGATTGTTAAGTGTGCGGGTGGGCTACCAAAAAGACATGAGTGTATTCACCGCTCATGAATGATTATTGATATAATAATAATTATGATAATAATAAACTAACAACATGGTGTGTGAGACAGTGCATGATGCATGACATGTACTATATTATGGCTAACAAATATACAATTGTAATAAATACAAAAAATCCACATAGGTGAGGTTTTGTATTAAATAGCCTTTAATCAAGCATATAATGGCTTGATAAAGGATATTGGGTGGTGGGCTTGTATTAGTTAATTATGCATTTCAACATCGTTAATGGAATAATGCTATAAATAGAATTAATAGAAAATACATGTATAGCGACTATTGCATTTTAAGCCAAAACAATTATGCATGTTTTTTTTATTTGAAAGAAAATAATGGTGCAGAATTTTTATGTTGTAAAAATTGGTGTAATTAACAATTCCCGTCTCTTTTTGTAAAGTATTTTACGACATGTACATTTCTGAAAATTCTTTAAAAAAGTAAAATTATCTTTCCTACATTCCAAGTATGTAAAATGCGATAAATATAATGATGTGATTTATGTATTTTGAAGGGAAAAGTGTAGGGTGTTTTATATATGTATGCTTATCAATACACGTGGTACTTTTTACTAGGGAAATTAGGTTTACATAACCATGAGAATGGGTTTGTGAGTCTTTTTAAATGGCTATTAAATAAAAATCACATAGGCCCAATCAAGTTGTAGATAGATCTTGCATAGATATGTACGTTGATGTATTTTGTCAATGTATTGAACTTTGCGAAAAAGGTTACACAAGCTAATTTTTTCCCTAGTAATTTGTAGCGCTGTATGTTATTATGTTCTTTGTTCACTGCCAATATATATTCTGAAAGAGTTTGAACAACTCTGAAATCATGTTTTTATTCGGTTATTGATTGTGATATTTCATGGTGTAACTGCATTTTTAATAATTCAAGTGTGCACTTGAGGATAGATGAAAAAAGCAAAAGCAAAAAAAAAACACCGTAGTAGAAATATGCTTACAGATACTTGCGATGACATTACATATGTTATCGCCTTCTACTAGTAAAGCCTATAGTTGATAGTTATATTAGAGAGTAGAAATTGTAGATAAATTAGCAACTATTCGTTTCCATATATAGTATGTAGTATTCTGTTTAATATTTTTTAATACACTATGAAGGGCTCTTTTCCAATATGCTCAATCTATTTTTTGTTTTACTTGGAAATGAGAAAATGATATTATCCAAACATGATATGTTCTATCATTTGAGATACCAAACTCATTCAAGTCCACTCTTCGGAAGATTTGAGACCACCATTTGCAAATTTTCACCATATTCTCCTTGGAACTTGCATTTACAAATCAACACCGACTAAAAGTATCTCTTTGATGAAAACATTTTTTTAGAAATGAGCTCTTCATAGATTGTTAATAGCATCGTAGTGTACACAGTATTACACCTTGTCTTTCACATACCTATGTCCTTTGTTGCCATAGTAACCCACATCAATGCACTGTACACTGCTTATCCATCATTTAACGGGAATAAAAAGGGATTTTTAGTTAGAAAAATTAGAAATTAGAATTTAGAAAATAGGTGGCGGACATTATAATTTGTTCAACTCAAAGAAAGAGGAAGATTACATATATGTCTAGGGCCCCGTTGCAGAAAGAGATACAATCGATTGTAAGTTGCAATTAAGCGTAAGTCAGATCACGTGTTCTAGATGCGCAAATCTGATTAGTTGAAACGCATACATTTTCTGACTTACGATCAATCGTAGCTTACAATCGATTGTATCTCTTTCTGCAACGGGGCCCTTATGTAGTTTATCAGCCATTGAACTCATAGATCATTTTGTTTGTTGAATACCCGTACTTCCATCATTTACCGGGAATTCTGGTATTCTTAGTCGGAATCAACCAGGAAACAACTTGGTTTAGTTCTGTAGAGAATGTGTGTTATAGCGAAATCAAATTGTCTTCAATCGATGGAAAAGTAGATAAGAAATATCATTATTCATGATAAAGCTGCATAAAGAGAGAGAGAGAGAGAGAGATGGAGAGGAGGAAAAAGTATATATTTTGACTTTCTCCTGATAGCCCGTGCACTAGCAGATCATTTTTACTATGTATTCAAATTTATGGTCATTTCTTTTCTCACCCAGACAGCCTAGCCTATTGTATACAACAGTGAATTGAGTCATGTCTAAATTGAATGTATTGTTGCAAATGCAAAACAGTTGCTATGTCGGGCAACTGTAACTCTGGCAAGTTTTCTGGTCATCGGTTGTCTTGAAATCGAGCAGAACATGTACACTATAGGCTCAACAGTTCTGTCCAAATTGATTGTAATGTTGCAAATGCAAATATATGCAGGCACTATGTTGGGCAACTTGAAATCAATCAGTAAATTATGTCTTGAAAGTATGCTTTGAATTGAATTGAATTGAATTTTATTTTCCTCTTTAAATTTGAATGCATCAGAAGAAGGATCTACATGTATGTAGTGCATAAATAGCCAAGTCTTCCAAATGGTGAAACATCCATACACATATATATACATGTATGTCGAATATCATAAAGTATAATATATAATTTGAGATCTGTGTGGTTATAAAGTACAAGATGTGTACACATTTATGTATTGTGTGGTGGTACGATAGTAGGCATATGATGTATTTTTTGAAGAAATCTGCTCACTGTATTCTCACGGTAGTCATATATGTGTAGCCCTAGATACTCTGGATGTATTGTGATGCTACTATGGCAATGGTTATGTATCGTAACAGAACACTTGCTATTTGTGGTGTCACGATGTTCACTTTGAAGTTTAGAATGTAATCTGGAAATCTGGAAAGCAATTAGATGTATGGTGGTATTGTAAGAGATATCCATTTATTTTGAAAGATTTATGATGAAATGAGTTCCAAATGCATCTCACGTTCAATGAAGTATCGAGTTTACCATGTCAATAGTACTAGACATTATTGTATTCTTTTTAGTTTGTATTTTCCTTACGCTTGAAATTATTATTTTGTGCATTCATTTGCGATGGTATTCATTAATTTGTTTTGTTTTTTTCGATGGTATTCATTCATTTTGTAGAAATTTGCTGAAAATGTTTTATATTCTGTTGTAGTCATAAAAAGTTTAGGTTTCTGCTATCCTTTGTGTTTTATGTTGGGTCCTTATGCCTAAAATTAATTTGCCAAATTCGTAGGGACATTTATAAACATAGAGAAGTAGGAAAATAAGTAGAATATTTTGAAATTAAATAAGTCTATGAGAGAGAGAGAGAGAGTACCAACATACTGCTATGTGACAGAGGATTATTGAATATTTTGTAAATAGAAATTAAAAAGAACTATGGAGAGAGAGTTTTAATGAAATGAAGATTTGATAAGGTAAAGGATTTATTTTTCTACTGTCTCCCGAAATGATCTTTTAACTAAAACAAAATTAGATGTTTCAATAAATTATAATCAATATTTGCATTGATAGAAAGGACTTTTTAGATAACTAATAACGTTCTTAATAGTGTTTTCCCTTTAACAACTTCTTGCAAAGAGGAGATAATAATCTAATTCCTTTCTCGAGTTTGTGACAAAAATCCAATTTATTTCAGTGATTATTGAAATTTCATTCCATTTTAATGAAAATTAATAAAAAATATGATTATCTTTGTCTCCCTTCTAGGAATGTGCAAACGTTCCAGACGAAATCTAAATTAATATTTTTGTAGTTTGGATTGAATTGAATTGAATTTCATCGAAACAAACTCTTTTGAAAAATAATTTTCTTGCTATATCTTGTCATGCTCCTAAATAGTAATATGGATTCGCCCTTTTTTAAGAATCTTGTGAGAAATGTAAAAAATTGTATTATGTACAGATAATGATATTGCAAAGCTTATGTTTTATATGTTACTGCAATAAAATGCAAAACTATGTCAAAAACACATGGAAGCTGTAGATGTTACCTTTTTTTTTTGGTGTATGTATGTTTGTGTTTGCATGCAACTGTGTATGTATGTTGTGTGCCTAGTGAAGTATTTGTTCATGATTTTATTTGTGTGCCAAGTTATTGGTACAAGTAATTTACAAATTTCATTTTTATAATGAATAACAGGAAGAAATGTAATATTGTGTGGGTGTGTTGGTGTATGTGTATGTGTAAAAATGTGCCTGTACGGTGAAAGCTCATTAAAAGGACGACTTTAAGACTAAGAAAATTAACTTGTTATTATCCAGGGCCCATTGCAGTAACTTACAATCGATTGTAAGTCAGATCATGTGACTAAATGCGCAAATCTGAGTAGTTGAAACGCGCAAATGTTCCGACTTGCAATCGATTGTAAGTTACAATTAATTGTACTGTATCTCTTTCTGCAACGGGGTCCAGGTATCGTGTCATATCAGGAAAAAAAGGAATTTAAAGTGTCGACCAGTCAAATAAACTTTGTTGATTGGTTACATCGGGGCCCTGTTACAGTGAAACCTCATTATAACGAGCACCTGGGTCCATTGAATTTACCTTGTAAATATATCATACAATACATAGTACCAGGACCTATGAAATTAGCTCGCTAATTACCTCTTTAAAGTACCTCTTTATAACAGAGGTCGTTGCACTGTACAAATATTTACAATTAATCATACAACTTATCAATTGATCATGCACTTGTACTATCAATCGACAGTTGATCGTATGATTTGCGATAATTCTTTAAAATTAAAATTTGTTTACAGGGCCCCGAGCTCTTGATAATGAGATTCTGTTATAATATACTAATCCTGCTATTTACTTGGACAGATGCACAACATGATATTTATGATTATGTCTGAAGATATAAAACTTATGATTAACTACATCTCTCACACAAAATAAAAATAAACACCGTTTTCACATAATTATAGTCAATAACTTTTATTACAAAGTAAATCTTCGTACAAATTCTCTATTCTATAGATACATACTGTAATAACTTGTATATAGAAAAAAACGTACACCTACATGTACGTGTACACAACACATTCTTTCTGATAATCTCTTGACATTTGTCATAATCAAAATATAAATACATGTATATACAGCAAATATGAAAATATGAATCAAAAAATGACCAGGACAAAAATGTGATAAATAATTGTAAATAACTTTCAGAAAAACAAAGTTACACAAGGAGTTCCTTCTTTTACATATGAAGGGTTACATGCATTCCAAGGAAACTACACAGCTACTTGCAAGTAGCCCTTCTTCTATACAGGGTGGCCCAAAAAAAACGGAACGGGGCACTTCCCAAAATATAATACCACAATGTTTATGTTCATCGGATAGGGTGTCCTTTCCAATGAAAAACGATACCAAGAACAGTAATTTTGGTCAGGTCGTTTTTGTTTAAGGACGCAGTGAGTGAGACCATGTCAGGTGCCGATTTATGTCGATTTCGACCTAGTCAATGCGAGTTTAACCGCACTCCTTGCCCGTAATACCATTCAGCGAGCATGCCCATTCTCTCGGCACACGGCTGAGTGCACACTAACAACAGTGCGCGATGCTCAACGCTATGAACCGCGGTTCGTGCGATTCATCAAGCGCTGGCTCAATACAAATTGACAAAAAAGAGAACCTGACATGGTGTCACTCACAGCGCCCTAAAACAAAAACTACACGACCAAATTGACTGTTCTTGGTATCGTTGTTCATTTGAAAAGACACTCTATCCGATGGACATAATACATTTGTTACTATATTTTGGGAAGTGGCCCGTTCCGTTTTTTTTTGGCCACCCTGTATATATGAGCAGATAGTAGAGATGAACCCCCCCCCCCCCCTCTGTGGTTTAATTGAGGGGAATAATGGCGCCTCCTGGTCAAAACAACGTAACTGCCAATGCCCCTAAACTTCCCTGTAGTTATCTCCTTTAAAATGTGTATCTAGGGTTCTTTCAGGTGGCCAACATGACACAGATAGACTCCTACCATAAATGTGTGTGTTGTAGATGTTTATTTATTAATGGCCATTACAAAAGTTTCTAGTATCCAAATTGAATTTCTAGAGGCCATTAGCAAAAAAGATCATTACAAACCTGTTTAATGATTTTCATTTTCCGATTGGGCCACTAAAATTGATCTCAATGAAATTTTACTGGACCGACATAAATTCTCACTTGCCCCGGGTCATCAGACAAGTGTTAAGAGTCAAGCCCTGCATTTCCTCCAGAGAAATTACAATATATAATAGGAAACGGGTCTGAATTCAATCCTTAGTGATAAGGTGTACTGTCCCCTAGCATTTTTTGTTGACCATAGCGATGCAGAGATGTAGGAATGCAATAATTTTGTGCTCCTTTTAAATATAATCGTCTTATCTTCTTCCTATCAGCTCAATCCATCCAGCTGACTTTGAACCGTCTCCAACTGTTGATGAAACAAAGAAAATGGAAAATAATTTTGTAACGGTTAAACATGTTTTTCAATGAAATAAAACAAAAAACTGCTAGCAATTGTAGGAACCTGTTTTTGATTGCATGATTTATTTCTAGGCAGAGAGAAACATATAAAACTGTGTAGTGTGTGGAAGTGGTACATAAATGTCCAGCACAAGTATGTGTAGGTTTTAACTTTTCTGAAAGAAGACAGTCAGTAATTATCAGTGACTACACTTCTGAGATCTTCACATCAGCCAAGCCCAGAATATGCCTTGTGTTCATCGAGGTAACTCTAATATGGATTTTGCTTGCTACGACACAGACCTCCATAATATATTATCCCAGTGAATTACATATATAAATACATGGGGTTATTGGTAACTGTCTCTAGAGGTCTCTGGTGTGTTGTAACTCCAAGCTCCATCATCGCATTGGGTCTTTATTTTTCTCTGTGAAGCCTAATTTACATTCGCTTTTAGAGTAGACTACTTTCTAACGAAGTTCACTGTAATTTGTAATATATTATTTACCTGATTGTAGAAAGCTAGTAGTTCTTGGTGAGTGAACTCCATTCTAAGTCTCTTGAGATCTCCGGTTTCTGATGTAACTCCAAGCTCCATCATTGCATTGGGAGTCTTCAGTTTACTCTGTGATGCCTGGGACATCTGCAGGTTCAACCGCCAGTTCACGTCACTCAACTATCATTAAAGCAATGGAAAACAGACACACCAATAAGCAATATGTTAGTTTTTATTCTGAAGCTAATTTTGTAGCATGTCAAATATGTTGTATGTGCAACTCGGTACATTACAATCCTTAAACTATTAAGAATATGCACACGAATTAGGCGTAAAATATATCTAATGTGGAAAAAAACAAGGCATTGAACGTGCACATATTTTGAATTAGAATATGTATCTGCATGACAACACATCACCACAGAATAGTTCTTTCAAACACTAATTACTATTTTTCTAGCACTAGACTCTTGTCAAAGACTAAAGAATAACATTGACTGGTTATAACAATTATTGGAAAAATATTTTGAAATTGATGAAATGAGAAAGACCAGAGAAAAGAATTCATAGATTTGGTCAGGGGAAGACAAGAGGATGAGCAGAACAAAAAAAAATTGAGAAGTTTGATACTCTCTCCTCTGGAGATTCCTAATTGGGTACAGCCAAAAAAGAAAGATATTTTGAAACTGATCTACTGCTCCATATCTGGCTGGGTTGGTGCTAGGATTATAGATCTGGTAAACAAAGACATGGTTGTAACACAAGAACAGTCTGGGGAAATTGAAAAGTTTAAATCCACTTGGCAATCCATACTTGGGTACAGCCAAAAATAGAAGAAGACATTTTGAAACTGATCTACTGCCTCCATACCTGGTTTGGTGCCAGTGTTCTCTTCCGCAGCTTCTCCACTACATCCTTGCCGGTCGCTGTCCACGCCTTCGCAAATAACGACGCCTTCATGGAGAAAAATAAATAATATAGTGAAGATATCAACAATACAAATATGCAATTTGTTAATAGCATGCTCATGATGTATTAGGACCAACACAAATTAACAAAAACATCTTGAATGTGATTCTATAAAGTGTCAAATAAATTTTCAGAAAATGAAAGTACATACAAATTTGTTCTTTTTAAATTTTCAAAATGCTTAAGAAGAAATATAAATTGTAAAGCCCTTAAAGAATGAGACCTACCTTTTTCTTGCTATCATTTCATGAAGAACTGAGTCCCAGTGAATTTTCAGGGGATCATTGTATTTTTTTTTATCAGTTATCAGATGTTAAATCAGAATACAGATACTTGGAATGACCAAGACCAAATACTGTTCACTCGAGCATGGCATAGTTCTATTCAACATTGTTTCTAGTTTGAACAAAAACTTATAACACACAAGTTACTTTTCAATCTTATTAGTTAGATAAACATGCAGTAACGTTAATAGAAGCTAGAACTGTACCTTTTCCTCACTAAGATGAATGCCCTGTAGCTGCTGTGACAAAACAGCAGGTTTGGCTAGATGATATGCTGCCTGGAAAGGTAAAAGAATACAATTGATTTTGAAATCATTTCGTAGATAAGTTCGGTAAGACATTTATATCTAAATGCATAACTGAAAATTTCACCTAGAAAAAAAAAAACACCTTTGCATTGCTCAAAGACATGTCTTACAATGAGCCCACTTAATACCCAAGGCCACCACAGACTAGCTCAAGGCTACCATAATTTGTTCATGACAAATTAAAAGGGAACCAACACCCACAAATAATATTCTTATTTAAAGGAGAGGTAATAGTTTTAGTACTCCATTCCACAAGGAAGTTCAGAAAAATAGGTTTCCAGACAAATTATATAATTGGAAAACCCATTAACATACTAAAGTATGTGTTCATGGGTCTGCAGAAGAAGACTGCTCCATTGTCCAGGACGTATGAGTCTTTTGTGATTCTGTTATCTGCAAACGTACGTGTGTATAGAATTGGCGCACTCGCAGACCTTTAGTGCATAAAGAACCATGAGGCCCTGTTGGTTCCGAAAGTGTTGGTGAATAATTGTATTGTTTATGAATTACACAACCCTTTGCAAAGTGTTGGGCATCTATTTGATATCAAACAAAGGTACCAAAATATATAAGCCTGTGTTGGTCTTTGCTTGGTGGTCCCCTTAAACTGGAAAATCGTGTATTTACTTGCTCGATCGACTGGGCAACAAGGATATTTTCTAGCATTGCTTACCTGTTCTAAGATGAAGGCCGTGGTCTCCAAGACCAGCTGCAGTTCTCCTCTCTCAATCTCTAGAGCAACCTCCAGCTTCTCCTCCTCATCCTCCGTGAAGGAGTGCTCATCCTGTTGCCATGGTAACAAGAAAAGATACAACATTTTTACACTAAAACTTTTACCATTCTGAATTTTCTATAATTAGTACCTACACTTGTAGAGTCCAATGCAAAACAAGACTTCAGAGTGCTTGTTCTGAATAATTATAAGATGTCATTGTATAAATGTATACATTGTCTTGAAACATCACTGGCAAATAAGTTATTTTTGTTAAAATAGTAAAAGGTTAAATCTTTAGCGTATATATGTTCATCAAGGGAATTTGAAGTGGGGTGGGGTGGTGGGAGCAATCTTCTACTTCTTTATCTTCTTGTTGTTCTTTCTCATTTTTTTCAGACAAAAAGTTAAGTGTTGGGGCAATTCCATTTTTGAGGAAATTCTAAAATGTAAAGCCTCCCTGCCCCCCATCAACATTGTATTTGTTTGCGCCCCCCCCCCCCCCCCCCCCAAAAAAAAAAAGAAAAAAAAAAGAAGAAGAATGACAGGGAGCTATAAATTAAGTGATTGCGAGACTCCTTTGCCCCACCCATGCCAGAGGTGTTCTGGTGCCAACGTTGCAAACAGACGTAAATGTTCTACTTACCCTGAGGTGAAGCTTCTGAATGATTCTCTGCAGGAGTCGGCCATACTTGGCTGACTCTATCTCGTTGATGAGGGCCACTGCCTTCTTTATGCTGTAAGTCATAACACAATGACAAAGATAATTAAGTTGTGCGTGTGTAAATATTTGTATTGACTATTGATGGGAATGGGGAACAAATAATTAGACCATGCCATGATGCCACCAATATCAAACAAAAGAAACTGAAAGTAAAGTCAGATCTACAAGCAGTGCACTAAGGCAAATTATTCTAAATGGACTATACATGTACTGAACTAAATTATGATAAGTTAGGGTATGGACTATGGAATATGGCTCCTGCCTTAATGGCCCCCATGTAATGTTGACAGCTGATTATAAAGCGCATCAACAACTTAGAGAATGTTGCGATGCATGTGCGCCTCATTTCCCTCATGATTTCTCTTACTGGTTCATATACCACCAAAGAGTCATCGATTGAGCTAATAATACCATCATATTTGCCCGTGACAGGTGTGTAAAAATGAATAAAAAATTAATTTGTTTGTACATAAAACAGAAAATACATGGTTTCAGAATGTTTCAAGCTATAGTGCTTGAATTCAATTAAATCATGTTCACCTTTAATTTTAAAGCAATATCTTGAGGAAAAATATCCTCTTCATGATCTAAAGAACATTCAGAGTGATACTTTCATGGAAAGATGTCTATTTTAAAAGAAGAAAAAAACTTTTAGAAAAGGGGGAAGGGGCATTTAATATTAATCAATAGGTTCTTAACCTTCAGATTGAACATTTTTCTGATTGTCATACCGATTTTCTATTACTTGTTAAAGGGCAATGAAACTATGGCTTTCGGCTATTATTATCGTTTAGAGGGTGAACAGACATTTTATTTGATACATAACTTGGCAATTTTGGCCTCCTGGATCCCATGAAATCCTTACGTGAACATACCCACATTATATTTATTACGGCGGCAAAAGGTGATGGGAGTGGCCATGTTCTTGTAATTGCCCGACATGCTTTGCAAACTATGACGAGTGTGCTACGGGCAGAACAAAAAGTTTGCAAGAATCTTCAAGTTTGAAGGAGGCAGACTATACAAGAAGAAGAATACAAATCATCTCACTGACACTGACAGTGACACGGTCGCTCACGTCACACCAGCTCTCAAGACTCAAGAGACAAGAGTCAAGACACAACTCACACTCCACATAGCCAGCGAGCGGTACCTTTCGCGAACGATAATGTATGCATGACGTCATTGATCGCGTGCGCACGCATCTCATTACGAGACTTGGCTGGCTTCTGGGTCGATTATGCATGCCATGAAAATGTGGTATCGGAGCGGTATCGGTCTGGACATAGCACAGGGTTTACCCTTTTCGCTGCATTCTCTTCCCACGATTCATTTCGATGCTTACGTCATTGGCTTTCTGAACGCCCATTCTACACGTTGATACCAAATTCGATACGCTACTCTTTGGACAAAATTAGTGCTGTAACTGACCTTGATGATCGGATCGTTTGATCGGATCGGCAAAATTTGATCGATGAAAATCGGATCGCAGCAATCGGATCGGATCGGTAAAAAAAAAAAAAAAAAAAAAAAAAAAAAAAAAAAAAAAAAAATATCGTTTTTTTTTCTTTGGAAAATGATCCCTAAAAACATATTTTGGGAATATAAAATTAATACCAAAGCAACATATATCCATATTAATAAGCCCAAGGTAATCTTGTACGGGTATGCTTTCATTTCAAACTGATTACCTCTTCTTTTACAAAAATTAATCACGCCGATTCTGAGCTTAGTCCCATGTAATCAATTTGGCGTAACCTTTCAGAATCACATGGGACTAAGCTCAGAATCGGCGCGAATAATTTTGTGAAAGGAGAGGTAATCAGTTTTAAATGAAAGCATACCCATACATAACTATGATCAGCTCTGTGCGTAGCACAGAGCTGTGAATTACTGACGATCGAAATGGTGTAGCGTTTTTGCGATGAGGTGTTTTTATCACCTTTAATTATAATTTTTTTGTATTTGGTTAACCTTTTCTAGAGCACAAAAGTGCGTTTTATCTGCGCGCTACATATAAATTATATGAAAAGAATAATAACTTACCTCAAATTGATGATTAATCCCAAACGGCTTCGCACAAATATTCGAAATTGTCCTGTCACCTCCAAAGTCATCGGCAATGCATGCTGGGATATATAGGCGAGGTTTTATTCCGGTTCCGCGCGTAAGTGGCGATCGGTTGACTAATACATATAAGCCAGGCCACTGTACTCAATGTTAACCTAACCGCCTGGCATATACATCGCTCGAAATCTTGCAGGAACATGTTTGTAGATGGGCGATGAGGTGTTTTATCCTCTTTAAGCAGATTTTTTTTAAATTTTGTTTACTTGTACTGCACCCTAAAATACCTATGTACGACGGCGCTACACAAAATTGCTATAAAAAGAATGATAACTTACCTCAAATTGATTATTTATGTCGATCGTCCTTGTTAGAATCCGGCTTTTTTTTTCGATCCGTCGGCATCGCACAGCGGGATTCTAACAAGGACAATCGACATAAATAATCAATTTGAGGTAGGTTATCATTGTTTTCATAGTAATTTTGTGTAGCGCCGTCGTACATAGGTATTTTAGGGTGCAGTACAAGTAAACAAAATTTAAAAAAAATCTGCTTAAAGAGGATAAAACACCTCATCGCCCATCTACAAACATGTTCCTGCAAGATTTCGAGCGATGTATATGCCAGGCGGTTAGGTTAACATTGAGTACAGTGGCCTGGCTTATTATATGTATTAGTCAACCGATCGCCACTTACGCGCGCACATCTTGGCTCGTACGCCAAAGTTTGACCTGCGACCTCACGCATGCGCACTGTGGACACAAATTCGGATACCATTTTGGAATTTTTGCTTCTTACCACAATCTGGACGATAAAAACCTAATTTTGTGAATTTATACACCGAATGGAGCGTCATGTATCAAGACAGTGGACCATTGATGTCCATGGATAACATCCGTCGTAAGTATAAAACCAGATATAAATTGTATAGTATCTTATATACTATTTTTACCAATAATTGTTACGACCGATACACCTAACAGTCACTTCAATATGCCAGACTCTGTCTACGACAGAGCCTGGTTAGGCTAACCCATACAAGATTAACTTGGGCTTATTCATATGGATATATGTTGCTTTGGTATTAATTTTTATTCCCAAAATATGTTTTTTGGGGATCATTTTTTTTATTTTTTTATTTTTTTTTTCCGATCCGATTTTCCCCCCGATTTTTTCTGCATGATCGGAAATCGGCAAAAATGATCCGATCAACCATGATCGGATCGGGATCGGCATGCCGATCCGATGAACGGTTACAGCATTAGACAAAATCTTGTGAAAGAAGGTCTTTTCACCTGCTGTTTTTTGCCAAAATGGATTTTGAGCTATTCGGGATGCCGTTTATAAGGTAAGTTTTCGATATTTCGAAAATTTTGTATGTGAAAGATGATAATTTTTCCGAATTCTACATACTTTTTTTGATCGGTTCATAGCCATTTTCTTGTGTGCGAGTGTTGATAAAGTTGTTGACATGGGCATTATGCATGGTTTTGCAGTTCCGATATTTTTAGCCACACAGTAGCTATCGTCGTACTTTTTTTGTGCATGCACAGTGGAGCGCTCTGGCACGTGTGCGTGGGGCTCGCCTCATAAATATTCATATGATTTTCATGCGTAAGCGCACTTCGGCTGTACCGGCGCTCGGCGAAGCCATATAATGGGAATACACGATGAATGGGACAGTGGGCTATGCCTATGTGCACTCACAGTTACAACTCACAACACAACTCACAACTCACAAGTTCAACTTCTTCAACTCAAGACAAGCAGACACACAACATCAACAATGCAATTATTTACACATTTCATCAACAATCTAAAAACATATTCAGTTTATAATGTATGTTTCCATCCACAATTGCAGTACAAGCATAAGCAAACAACACAGTCAGACTCAGAAAAGTGTATGCTTACCTGGCTGTTTCAGTAAAGAGGAGTGCCATTTTCCAATATTACATAGTCACGTGACAGATCACCTGATATGACAACAACAAAATGCAGCAGCGCGACGTACGGGCACTCGAACTCCTCGATCTCAGCTTCTGAGCGGAGCAACTGAGCTGTTTCTACGGGCAACTCCGGCCTGGCAATTGATCTCGCGCTGCTATAATCGATCTCCTGCCGCGCCGCGATCAATCCTTTTCAAATTTATGTTGCCGTCCGTGCTGCGTTGACGTTTGCTCTTTGGGTCGCGAATTTGATCTGCCCTTGCAAAAAAACAGGTTAGTGTCAAGACAATAATATTAATGTCGAAATCAATAAAATTGTATTTTGCAGTCGTATTTCAAGTGACAAGTCATCAGCACGATATGATATCGGATAATTTTACTTTAGTTTTGTCTTTTGACAATTTTGTTTTAAAGTAGTCAGATATGACTTTTCTTGGACTTCGTTAGATCGACAAATCTATCGCTTTCATGGCCTTTTTGACATTATTATTGTTATTTTCACTGTCGGCATTCTATGCCGACAGTGAAAATAACAATAATAATGTCAAAAAGGCCATGAAAGCGATAGACTTGTCGATCTAGGACTTCGTAGAAGTCAAGTAGATAATACTCATCAAACTTCCAGCATCGCATCGCGTTGGAAGTTTGATGAGTGATGATGATGATAAGTTCCTCTGAAAGAGTCTGAATCAATGCACCATATTGATTTTGTTTGTTTTTTGTGACAGAAAAATCAGGTGAAGATGAATTGAAGGACGTCAGAGGAAATCCAAAACTTCTAGGACTGTGACTCGGTGTAAGATGACAAGCTCTTAACATTTGAGACCAGTTGAAGTCAATTATTATGTTGGAAGTTTGATGAGTGCTAATCATTATAAAAGATCCTTTGAGTTGAGTGCACCAGGCATTTGTATTCTGATAGTTTACTGACTAATACCACCCCTGCAAGTCAAGGGGCTTACTGTATAAGCGTAATACTATTGATTTTTTTTTTTTTTTTTGTGACAGAAAGATCAGGTGAAGATGAAGTTCGACAGATGAAATCCATAACTTAGGACTCTGACTGTGAGATGACAAGTCTCTAACCTTACATTTGAGAACCTGTTGAAACCAATTTTGCAATGTTGGAAGTTTGATGAGTGATGAGCATGATGAGTTCCTCTGAGTGCACCAGGAGGTTGACGTGCGTCTCCCGGGAGTCACAGATTCCCTCTTGGCGAGGAATTGTATCTGTGGTTGCCATGGTGATACTGCATCTACTCGTCTCCATGGAACAGCAAGCCATTCCAGCATTCATGCCTGCAGGTCAGTTGATGACTGGTGACAATCTTAAAGTAAAAAAACAGTTATTTTGTATTTATTTATTTTTATTTTTTATTTTTTTTGTTGGGGGGGGGGGGGGGGGGGGGGGGACTTCTTTTCAAGCTTGTCTACATTTAACCCGTTCCCTACGAGTTTGTGAAATCCCAATACACTTTGCACACAGCCCACCTGGTTCCCGTAGTCAAGGGGTTAACCAGGGCTCCACACTTACCTTTTTTGCCAGTGGCCCGGTGGGGCTAGTGAAATAATTTCAGAAAGATTTATTGGCCCAAAAATTGTATTTCATGAGTAAACTTTTTACTCTTTTCTTTTTATCATTCTTTCCTCATCAAACCTGTGATGACAGATGAAGCATGACATGGAAGAAAACATTATTTTTCTAATTTTGTCAATGTTGGGACTTGGGATTGAAAAATCTGCTTGCCAGATCGGTCCACCAAAATATGACGTTGATACATTTTTGCTGGCCCGAAATACAAATTTACTGGCCGGCCTCGGGCCAGCGGGCCAGTGCGAGCGTCGAGCCCTGGG
This sequence comes from Echinarachnius parma, assembly GCA_037951105.1. NCBI lineage: Eukaryota > Metazoa > Echinodermata > Echinoidea > Clypeasteroida > Echinarachniidae > Echinarachnius > Echinarachnius parma. The sequence goes on from JBAMJV010005967.1 coordinate 169,372, forward strand.
TTAACACTCTGAAATATGTGTATTTCAATCGTAGAACTTCATATGACAAATTATTGTTACTCTTTTATGATTTTGTAAGGAGGCTCTTTGCAGCATTTGGGGAGGGGGCTAAATCACCCTCAGTTCCACCACCCCCCCCCCCCCCCCCCCCCCCCCTAACTCCCTTATATTTTCACTGCATTGTTAATAAACTATCATACTTTTCAACTTGAAAATTCTCTTGAAGAAATTTATCATAATTTATAAGCAAGTAAACATAATTAACAGAACAAGTGAACATGTAATAGGCAAAGTCTAAAGTCCAGGCAATCACTAGTATACAGTCCAAATTCATAATTTTTAAATTTTTTGTTCAAACATAGGTAACAAGCAATGCTAATCTTAAATTTCTGAGAAACACAAACAAGGCTACGTTTTCACATTCTGTAAGAACGTTCTAAACTGGTATGTATACTGGTATGTATACACATCATGTTTTATACAAATGAGAGTAGGCATCTATTAAAGATGAAGGCCAGTTTTGGAAACGCCCCCCCCTACCAAAAAATGAAATGGAAGCTCCTATTACCAATCATGTGAAAGAATATGTTTTTACTAATATGGGATGATACAAATTTTGCCTGGAAACCGCCTACTAATTGATATATTTGGTAAATTATCATATCGATCCGGCCCGGCTAGATATCTCGCCGATGGTCGTATGGTTGATACACACACGCGCGATGCGTGTAAATCCTATGGCAAATGCGCACATGGTAATTCGCCCAAGCGAATCGCTCGAACGAGCGTACAAATGTGGCCAGCGTAGACGGGCCAAGCTGACGGTGAATTTAGGCTCAATGTCAGCGGCTTTCATAAACGTTTTTACTGATTTTTCTGCATTTGACGATAGTACGGTTCAGATTTTTCCACACACGCTCCTTTTTAATTATGTTATTTCAATCAATTAGTTTGACCAATAAAGCTATTTCCCACTACTGGCCTTTCTCTTTAACCTTGAATATTTGTTGACGAGCTTTCGTCTCCTAGAGACTTTATCAAGCCAAGTGACTTTGTTTCCTCACAGTTCCCGGTTTTGTTTTATGGTCTTATGTTTTATAGTTTTACAGTGCATCATATCATGGAATAGTTAGCTTTAAAGGGTACCACACCCAAAAATAATATTCTTATTATAGAAAGGTACCATCTTTAGTATTCCATTCCTTCAACAAGTTCACAAAAATATGTTTTCAGAAAAAAATATATAATTGGAAAACGCATCACCATTCTCAACCATGCGTTCATGCGGTCTGAATTGCGTAGACTATATGCGTTCAGAGCCAGAGCGCACTGTGCAGAGCGAATTAATCATCCGGGAATCTATTGACGTACGCGTGAAAGCATTAGCGCACTCGCAAATGCTTGGCCCGTATGGAACCAGGAAATAGCAGTGGTTCCGTAAGTGGTGGAAATTAATTGCTTTGTTTATGAATTACACAACCCTTTGCAAAATGTTGGGTATCTATTTGATATCACAAAACTGTACCAAAACATATAATAATGTGTTGTCCTTTGCCTGGTGGTCCCCTTTAAGCCCTTCAGACATAATATACTTGTACACATGAACTTTGAAACAAATATAACATAATAATGCCATTGTTCTTTAACAATAGGGCCATTCCAAGTAAACTTGAACAAAATGTCGTGCAGTGATACCACTGTGAACTCTGCAATATTTAAGTTTGCATTGTTATTTGTACTGAAATGCTCGCAGTAGCCCTAGTTGGCAAGATTCAAATGGCAAAGGGTGAATTTGTTTTAATACCATGATGTTTTGCTTGGAATTCCCCAATAGTCAACCGAGAGTTACCAAGTTTACATGAACCCTGTTGCAGTTTGCTATCCAAGTTGTTAATACTTCCTCTATTTCCTGTCATATGTTTACTTTCAATATACCTGCACAAAAATATGTTAAGGGGGAAGAATGTTCTTGTAATTTTAGCTCATTTCTAATGGCTAGAACTCGACATCCTTGAAAAAGAATTTTTAATCACACTACTATCAGTAATATAACTTAAAGGGGACCACCAGGCAAAGGACAACACATTATTATATGTTTTGGTACCGTTCTGTGATATCAAATAGATACCCAACATTTTGCAAAGGGTTGTGTAATTCATAAACAAAGCAATTCATTTCCACCACTTACGGAACCACTGCTATTTCCTGGTTCCATACGGGCCAAGCATTTGCGATGCGCCAATGCTTTCACGCGTACGTCAATAGATTCTGCACGCATATAGTCTACGCAATTCAGACCGCATGAACGCATGGTTGAGAATGGTGATGCGTTTTCCAATTATATATTTTTTTCTGAAAACATATTTTTGTGAACTTGTTGAAGGAATGGAATACTAAAGATGGTACCTTTCTATAATAAGAATATTATTTTTGGGTGGTGGTACCCTTTAAATGGTAGAGAGAAATTGTAATAAAGTTCTCATTTAAAATAATGTTTTCATTCAAATAGCAGCTGTTAGCTCAAAAGGGCACTATATGAACACCTGGAAGATTCAACCCTTTTTTTTCTCTCGAAAACTATGAATGTGATGTCTTTCTGTAATAAAGATTCATAGAGATGTAACCAGAATTAAAGGGATAGTTGAGTTTTGGCATAGAGGGCGCTACACACAATCATTTTGTTGTGAGATAATGAGAAAAGGAGTGTCAAATTCAAAAGAGCATACAATTTTAATGACAGAATCAACTAATATTTGATCAAAATGGGTTCAGAAATGGCTGAAATATCCATAAACATAAACATTTGTAATAATTGTGGGGCCCCACAATTATTCAATAATTTTGAACCAGCCGTTAAAAATTGTTAAAAATGCTTCCTCTTTTCAAAAATTTACAAAAGAGGTTTTTAAATAGTTGTTGATTATCTCTCTATCTAATCACTATTTCAACAAAACATCACATGCACAATATTTTATTGAAAATGGTTGAAACCGATGAGTGTTTAGAGAGCGCCCTCTAGTGTTTTAACGGCTCTTTATAAATGATAACAGGCTTTTTACTTAGTCATTTGTATTTCTTTCGAGCATGGTGTAGTTATAACTATTAATTTGTAATGTAATGGTGCAGGTTTTGCTTAAACTAAAATTCAGTTTGACCAAAACTGTACTCTCTTTACCAGAACTCAACTGTCCCTTTAACTTAGGGGTACTTACTATTGGTCAAATTATTCATAAATGTAACTTTGATTAATCAAAATTTGCAAGTACTTTGTAAAAGATTAATCTTCACATTGTTGATATTATCTCTGCCAGAAATAAGATGCAACCAGACGTCGTGCCTCCGTGAGCCCAACGTGTCGTCAGAGCTGAGCTGTGGATGCATCAATCTCACAATTGTACAGGTGAGATCAAACTTATGTTGCATTTGAAGGCTACAAGGGCATTGCTTAGAGAAGAGCCATTCGTTCGCACACACATCCATCCGTTCAAACAATATAGAGTAAAGAATATATGCTGCATTCATGCTGTACAAAACACAAAAGTAATTCAGATTCTATATGATCACTCAATCACAGATATTCTCTTAACCCGTTCACCTCGCCATTTAATATAATGGCTATATACGAGATTATTTATGGACCGGTCGAGTTACCACATTGGGCGCGCACAAAAGAACCGATCGATATCTGGTTGACCATGGCACTGTATTCGTTTCTATTCAACCTAGCCTGAGTTCGCTGGTCAAGTAGTACACACACTAGAGGCGATCGATTTACATGATATAGGCTCAGCGAAGTGGAAAATCTATGAAAAAACACTGTAAACTGGCTTGCATGTGTTTGTATACGAATATCCTGAAAGAGGACTCGTGTATTACCATGCTAAAATTGTAATAAAACAATAATCACGCAACCAGAGTGGAAGAAACATGATATACATGTAGCCAAGGGTTCAACTTCTGTATACATGCAGGTAAATCATATTGTACTTACGTATATGAGTAGGCGCATCGGAGACCGAGAATTCTCGGTCCCCGAAGTGAACGGGTTAATTTAATTGCAAGAAATGTATTCTATTTACAATCCTTCAACTCTTCACAGAATTCTCATCTGAAATAATGTTGATTTGATAAGTTAAAATCTGATTTTACTAATTGTTTTATTTGTTTTATTCTTGAAGTAATACTCTTGTCATGATATTAGGAGCAGTATTATCTTAAAATATATCCATTGTATCCCACTTACATACAGGTAGCTCCAGTAACTTCACATTATGAGTTTGTATTCGAGTAATGATATACTGTTTACAACTGAATTACAGTTTTCTTCTAAATTTGCAGGAATGGGTAATTTGTGTTACCATGACAGGTGAAGCATGCCTTTTAACACCCCTGATAGTGTGTATGTATTCATGCTAGGAGGTTTAATTGTTGGGCATCTATTTAATATAACACAACTGTACCAAAACATATAATTATGTATTGTTCTTTGCCTGGTGGTTCCCTTTAATGTCTTTATTTGCAGGAAGGGGTTCTTCTTGGTAGCATGACAAGTGTTGCATGCCTTTTAACACGTTGCTTATGCGGGAACTGGTCCTATGTACATAGTCTATGGGATTGTCAGAATCTCGAAGTGAACGGGTAAACACCCCTTATATTCCACTGCATCGCTCCAGCCTCGTTGGTGCTAGTCCCAAGGTTTAACTGTTGAGTGGGAATTATAAAGTATAGTAATAAATTATACTCTTTACAATTAATAACTTTATCTTCTATATTTGCAGGAAGGGGTAATTCTTGGTTCCATGACAGGTGTGGCATATGCCTTTTAAAGGGATCTAGTAACTTTGTTGACATGTGCAAAAAGTGATGAATGGTTGATGCAATGTATATTGTTGTTATCTCATATGTCCACAGGGTATTGTGTGAAAATTTCAAGTCAAATGGACATTGTATGGCCAAGTAATGAGCGAAAATGCAAAGTGATATTCAGTAACTCACTGCACTCACTTTGTACACAGAAGAAAAACTCGCCCGGAGTTTTTCTTATCTGAATACTTCAATCATACATATCTTTGTAACGAAAGGGAAATTTGAAAAACTGAAACCTGTCCCGTGTTTTTATTGTTAATACGAATACAACAAGGTATAAGGGAACCGCTGGAATTAGAATTTTATTTTGAGGATTTGGACAATGTTACTAAGTCCCTTTAACACCCCTCGTATTCCTCTGCATCGCTCCAGCCACGTCACATCTGTTTGTATTAGTGTCTTGAGGGTTTGATGTTGAGTTACAAGTGTATTTGGTTTTGTTGTGCACTACTTTACCATTTGATAACTTTATCTTCTATATTTGCAGGAAGGGGTTCTACTTGGTTCCATGACAGGTGTGGCATGCCTTTTAACACCCCTCATATTCCTCTGCATCGCTCCAGCCTCATCACATGTGTTTGTATTGGTGCTAGGAGGTTTAGTATGGAGTGGGATGGTGGTCTTCACCTCATTCTCAGATGTCTTCTGGAAGATGGTGGTGGCCAGGCTTGGTGTTGGCATAGGAGTGGTAAGTAACATTTATTCATTATTTGTAATTTATTCATTCATTCGTTTGTTTGTTCCTTTGTTCTTTCATGCATGCATTCATTCATTCATTCATTCATTCATTCATTCATTCATTCATTCATTCATTCATTCATTCATTCATTCATTCATTCATTCATTCATTCATTCATTCATTCATTCATTCATTCATTCATTCATTCATTCATTCATTCATTCATTCATTCATTCATTCATTCATTCATTCATTCATTTATTCATTAATTATTTAATTCTTTCATGCAATCATGCATTCATTCATTCATTCATTCATTCATTCATTCATTCATTCATTCATTCATTCATTCATTCATTCATTCATTCATTCATTCATTCATTCATTCATTCATTCATTCATTCATTCATTCATTCATTCATTCATTCATTCATTCATTCATTCATTCATTCATTCATTCATTCATTCATTCATTCATTCATTCATTCATTCATTCATTCATTCATTCATTCATTCATTCATTCATTCATTCATTCATTCATTCATTTAGTCCTCACCCTGACTGGTGAAGTATAAGGGCTATTTTTCATTCTAGTTACAACTTTTGAAAAAAGTAATAAGTAAATTCCTGTAACAGATATTTGAGTTTGACCGAAATATGTATAAACTTGAGGTGAAGCGTAAAATGTATTTTACAACAGGTACATGTTCATTTTTATATATATCATTCATGTTCCATTCATTTGTAACTGTGTTTTGATATATCTTACCAGACTTAAATGTGCATAAAACGTTGTTAATATCATAAGTATTTTTCCCCCTACCAGTGTGCATCGATTCCTGTGATGTTTAGTCTTCCATCAATGCTCTTCCAATCCTCAACTACAATTCACATAGTGAGAAAGGTCTTCCAGATTACCTCAATCATTGGTAAGTAAGTTACCAGAGAGTTATCCTAATACGTTTGCTTTGCAGTTGCACCATGTAAGAGAGGAGGATTGGAGAGTCCTGAGAAGGACTGTCGTTTTTTTTTCTAGGACAGTCCTAAAAAGCACTGTGGTAGTCCTAGAAAGGACTGTTGGTATTCTTTATTGAACTTGTAGTTACAGCACGGGTATAGTTAATTGTAAGGAGACGTTGGGTGGTAGGAGGGGCTCGACTTCAGAAAAAACTCATACAAAGTTTGTACAGTCATACCTGTCTGTAAAGACAACTGATGGGAATTAGACAAAAGTAGTCTCTATTATGAGCATGTTAACTGCTTCCGGGGGAGTTATGAAAATTGGTTTTATAGCCTGCAGGTGGTCTTTATATACAGGTGATACAGGTAAACATCTCTAGCAGGTTCTAGGGATTTTAACCGATCAATGTCGAATCGAGCAACGTGCTGTGGATTCAAATGTTGTTGTTCATAAAAGGTACAATGAATAATTTATTCACAACATAGAACTTGTCTATACTTGCCTAATTAGATCCATGAAACCTATTTTACATTTTGTATATATTTTAATCCAAATTCAGGGACTTCCTTTGGCTATCTGCTCGTCCTGCGGACCCACCTGATCTGCTGGCAGCTAGTGTTTGCAGTGCTCGGTGCGATGGGCTTTGTTGTCTCCATGGCAACCGTGTTGGTGGTGAGGGAACCCAACAAGAACCAGGGGCAGTACATCTACAGGGATGAAGTGACGACTGGTGTAAGAAATAATCATTATAATATATAGCATTTATATAGTGCCATGTATCTACATGTATGTACCCTATAGAAAAGTGCATTATTACCCTTGGTCATCGGGTACAGTTCAAACCCGCACAATTATTTTGAGCATCGTCACAACTCCCAGGGGAGCAAAATATCCCAAGCTTCTCTACTGTATAGGGCGCAACAGGCTAATTTAACACCCGATCATTTACCCGATAATACACGGACTCCTAGGTAGAGAGCAGCAATGTGGATTTTACTGGATTAAATACCTAAAATACTGGCGCATCAATTGGGTTTGAACTCACTGGGTCCCGTGATTAGAAGCTAAGCGCGTATCCGATCGTGCCACAACAGCTCCACACAAATATTTTTAAAGAAAAGGATGTAAAGCACTCAAATGTAGTAATGTTAACAAGTGTTGTACAAATCTAGTAACATTGTTGGTTTATAACACTGGGGGCGCTATATATAACTGTAGTTGTTGGCCTTTTTACCCTTTGTGGGCGTGATTACTACATATAAGGGCTCTACAAGGGAACTATCTGAGAGATTGATTTATTTTATGTGTTGTATGTTAATTTTGCGGTAGAAAAACAAACAAATCTGAATTGCAATCTGATATTTTGTTTTCAGTTGTGTCTCATCTTGAAGCAAGTGCTTGCTGACACCATTTCATATATGTTAGTAATGTTTTACTTGAACCTAAGTTACTTGCAAATGTTTACCAATTATTGTAATTCTAGAAGTTTACTGAATATGCATAGGAGATATCTTGAAGTACATGTACACATACATGTGTGTTTCCAGAAAATCCAGTTTTATTGTATAAAACATTCAATATTATTGTATAAAACATCCAAAATGATTGTAAAAAATGCATTCTTTTTCTTTCTTCCAAACTTTATTTCATCAGGAACTCATCGTTGAGATGGTACAAGCCAAACCGTTTGTCGTCTTGTACTTTGCCGTGGTTGTGAAGTGTATAGCGAGCTATGCGTTGACCGCCTGGCTAGCCACATACTACTCACACACACTACACCTATCACCCCATGACTACGGGTGGAAGCTGGGTATGGTGGTGCTATGTGGGGCAGGGGGAGGAGCACTGCTTGGAAGCCTTATTACGTACAAGTGAGAAGCCCTTTTCAAGTTTTTAATGTCCTATTTTGTTTGTTTGATCAGTTTTAAAACAGCTTCAAGGCATTGTAATAGTAATAGTAATGATTAATCATACGACTAATCACTTGATCATGAAATCAATTAGTTGATTGTCCCATCAATTAATTGATTGTACATGTACCATTATCGTTATGTTATAGGGCCTCAGAATTGGTCATGAGAATACTTGGGCTGGGGCCCATGGAGAAAGCATTATGCATGTTATTTCAAGGTTTTATTCCAAGATCAAATAGTCTTGGGGATGTTCTTTATGGCTTGATTTGTTTGCTTATTTTTTTCTTTATAGAAATCAATTTCTGATACTGCTCTTTCAATATTTGACTTACAGTAATAAATGTTTCCCATGTATGTCATCTATTATCCAGTGCCAGCCTTCCTTCTTTGTCTTGGGCCCCGTTGCAGAAGGAGATACAATCGATTGTAAATTGCAATTAATCGTAAGTCAGATCACGTGTTCTAGATGCGCAAATCTGATTGGTTGAAACGCGTAAATTTTCTGACTTACGATCAATCGTCACTTACACAGAGATGCCAACCGTTCCGTTTTTGCCGTATTTGTTACGTTTTTTTCACGCAAAATACGGCAGTACGTTTTCCCCTAATTAAATACGTTTTCTTGGGGAAAAAAAAAACAAAACAAAAAACTTTTTTTTTTTTTTTTTTTTTTTTTTTTTTTTTTTTTTTAATTTATTATTATTATTTTTTTCCCCCCGTACTCCCTATAGAAACGATCGGAAAACGGCAACAAAATGTACGTTGAACCCTGATAAACTATTACTCCAGATACATATTTTAAATATAACACAAATAAACCGAACAAACTCATACAAACGCTGGTGTGATCGACCGAACCAACTTTTATATTTACGCGCGCATAAGGGTATTTTTGCTGCGCGAATTGGCTTCGCGAAAAAATATGTTTTTTTGCCTCTAAAGGTTGGCAGCTCTGAAAATACTTTTTTTTTGTTCAAAATACTGTTTTTTACCTCTCAGAATACTTTTTTTGGTTTGTGAAGGTTGGCATCTCTGCTTACAATCGATTGTATCTCTTTCTGCAACGGGGCCCAGGTTTAATTGTGTCCACTGGCTGTTAGGTACCTGCTCTCATAGTCAACTCTCGAGACCTATCATTAATGCTTCTCTTCCTTATTTAATTCACTGTTTTTAAGGACAGAAATCATATTTTTAACCAATTTTTTCATGATGAATATCTTTCATTTATTCTCTTCTAACCCAGATATATAGGGCAGAGTAAAACAGTACCTGCGTTCCTTGTGTGTCTTGCTTTGATTGTTTCCACTGGCTGCCTGGTTCCTGCCCTCATAGTCAAGTCTCCAGACTTATCATTTGCACTTCTCTTCCTGGTTTATTTCACTGGGGAGATTTGGTGGGACACTGCTCTAGCAGTTACAAAGGTACATGTTACATGTCTTTCTTGTTATTTATTCTTGTTTAAAAAAATATATATATTATTTGATGTGTTTTTTACTTTTTATTCAAAAATATCTAATTCACTCAGCATTAATAACATTTTATATTGCAGTTCAATTTACATCCACCACAGGGCTCTCCCTTAAAGTTTTCCTTCAGGGGGCCAAAATTACACATCCAATATATTCTCACCATATACCTGTATGTTGTAGATCCTAATTTATTGGTGACCAATATAGATTTTCTAGCCCGTTTCTAGTGGCCAAATTAAATTTCAGGTGGCCATTACTTTGCACCGTGGCCACTGCTGAGGGCAATTAAGCCCTGCACCATATTCAGTCCAATTTTTTCCGGTTATAAAGAATACTGGTTTATTAGCTTTGCAAAAGTTTTAAAAACATGAGGCTTCCATGAATTCTGGTGAAGTTTCAAGTTAAATATTTGTCCTAAATGAAAGATTTGAAAAGCCAAACTCTCATTCCTTATCATTATGGAATTCCTCTCATAGAATTGATCTCATCTTTAACCGCGAGAAGGACCAATTATCAAATTTCACAAGTTTGTCTTGAATTTCTATTTCATTTCAGGCTTGTTTCAGTTCGCGGCTGAGGGATATGGCAATAACTATTTGTATGACGTCTGGTGTGATTATTGGTAGTGTTGCAGGTCCACTTCTTGTGAGTATTGCCATATGTAATAGACCGCTTCTGTAATGTATGCAAATAATATGCGTATGACGTAAGACTCTCCGTTGGCAAGCTTAAAGGGGTAGTTTAGTTTTGGTAGAGAGGGCGCTGCACACCACAACTTTTTTGTGAGGTAATGAAAAACTGAGTGTCGAATTTGAGAGAACATGCAATTTTAATGGCAGAATAAACTTTATTTGGTCAAAATCGACCCAGAAACGGCTGAAATATCAATAAATATATCTGATCTTATAATTATTTGGGGCCCAAATAATTAGATGATTTTTAGAAAAAATTTTTAAAATGCTTGCACTTTTTCAAAAATTTTCAAAAGCGTTTTTGAAATAGTTGTTGATGATCTCGCTATTTAATCATTATATCAACAAAACATCACATGCATAATTTTGTATGAAAAATGGTTGAAACCAATGCCTTTTTAAAAAGCGCCCTCTTGTGTCTTAATGGCTCTTTTTGAATGATAACAGGCTTTTTACTTAGTCGTTTGTAATTTTGTATACCTTTCGAGCATGGTGGAGTTATAACTATTAGTTTATAATGTTACTGTGCAGGTTTTGGCTACTAAAGTTCAGCCTTACCAAAACTAAACTACCCCTTTAACAATAGTAACTAGGTCAGGCAAGCTAAGTTTGCCGGAGCTTGCCGGACCTAGTTACTATTGTTAAGCTTGCCAACGGGGAGTCTGACGTCATACGCATATTATTTGCATACATTACCGAAGCGGTCTATTCCCTGAACTTTTCGGTACCATTTCATGAAATATATGTACATGAATGCATGCCTTTTCTTTTTCATGGTAGCCCAATATCCTAGACATGATCCAAATATTTGCCTAGAGGATGAGTTTTGTTATTTTGTTTTTGTTTTTGTTGCTTGTTTGCATGTTTGTTGTTGTTGTTCCTGTATTTTTCACCTTTGCCCAATAATGAAAATGCCCTAATGATCCGAGATTGTTTTATTTTAAATGATTAATTATTTCAGTCTACAGTATTCCAAGAGATAATTTTGTTTCATCTATTTTTGCAATCTTATACTTCCATATTGCATAGTGATGTGGTTATAAGTAATAAGGTTGATAAGTCACTTTTAGTACCTCAATGATAATCGTGTCTTAAGTTTCGGAGCACTGCAGTTAACAAATGTATCTTATATTTTTTTTGGAAATAATCATCAAATCAAATATTTTGACACATCACACAGAAGAAGCTCCAATCTAACTCAATTTAGCAAAATAATCCAACTTTAAAAAGGTTGAGTGAATTATTCAGTGGTTATGTGATTATTCTTCCATTAATCTACTACAGGTGGCTGGATTATCTCACGTCTACCCTCCTGATGACTGCAACGTGATCGCCACACCCCTACTCCACATTACGTCGGTTTGTTCTGGGCTAGCAGCAGTCCTATTCCTCATCGTCAGTGGTCTAGTGAGAGGGCAGTCATCTGGTCCTACTTTAGAAGAGACTATTTGTCTCATGTACGATACCAGCGACGTTGAGGCTATGTCAGAACGGTCATACTCGGAGAAAGACTCAACGTTCTGACTAGAACAGAAGAGATTGTAAGTTTGTCCTGGGCTAGTGACCATCCTCTTTCTTGCGGTCAGTGAACTAAGAGGGCATTCATCTCGTCCTAGTTTACATGAGACTATTTTATCTCATGTACGATACCAGCGACGTTGATGCCATGTCAGAACGGTCTTACTCAGAGAAAGACTCAACATTCTGACTAGAACAAAAGAGATTGTGAGTTTGTTTGGACATAGCAGCCTTCCTCTTCCTCATCGTTAGTAGGCTACTTAGAGGACAGGCCACTGGTCCTAGTTCAGAAGAGACTATTTGTCTCATGTACGATACCAGCGATGTTGATGCAATATAGGAACGGTCTTTAGTCAAAGAAAGACTCAACGTCCTGACTAGAACAAAAGAGATTGTGAGTTTGTTTGGACATATTGGTGTCCTCTTTCTCATTGCCAGTGTTCTTTTTAGAGGGCAGTTGATTGGTCCTAGCTTAGAGGAAACTATTTACATGTATCTCATGTATGCTATCAGCGCCATTAATGCAATGTCCGAACGGTCTTACTCAGAAAAAGACTCAACGTTCTGACTGGAACGAAAGAGATTGTAAGTTTGTTCAGGCCTAGCAGCCGCCCTCCTCCTAATCATTAGTAGGCTACTTAAGAGGGCAGTCTCCTGGTCTAGCTTAGAAGAGACTATTTGTCTCATGTGTTCATGTTTTTGTCACGGGCTAGTGGCTGTTCTCTTCCTAGTTGTCAGTGAACAACTAAGTAAAAGAGGGCCTAGATTTATAGAGGAGACTATTTATCTCATGTACGATACCAGCAAAGTTGACGCAATGTCAGAACGGTCATACTCGGTAAAAGACTTAAAGGGAGAGATCCTCTTTTGCAAGCCAAAATTCAAAAGTTGCGAGGTTATTGTCTTATATGAAAGGAAATGTCATTTAATAGCATGCCTGAAAAAAATTAGGGCTTGAAATCTCTTTTTCGTGGAGTTATAGACCTAAAACTTATTAAACTGAGGGACGTCGGTTTAATGGGTACATACGTATTTTCGGCCGGTGAGTAAGTTCGTACACAGATTACACGGAGTGCCAGATCGGTATGCATGACCCCTACATGACCCGCGCTAGCTACGTGACCCGCGCATAAGTACTAATGTGTGAGTGTTTACCAAGCAAAATACCCAAACATCGCTTAAACTGACTACATGTAATTATATATTCTTTATTTTTGAGATCTTTTTCCGTGACATAATGTACATTAACAAATGTCGGCTTCACAATACCTTTACGAGAATTAGTACTATATTGTTGTAATATTATGCTAAATCAGTTGACTCCTTTATTGACCGATATATAGTTTAAAGGGATGGTTGAGTTCTGGTAAGGAGAGTACAGTTTTGGTGAAACTGAATTTTAGTAACCAAAACCTGCATCATTACATTACAAACTAATAGTTATAACTAGAAAGGAACACAAAATTACAAATGACGTAGTAAAGATCATGTTATCATTCAAAAAGAGCCGTTAAAACGTAAGAGGGCGCTCTCTAAACACTCATCGGTTTCAACCATTTTGAATAAAATATTGTGCATGTGATGCTTTGTTGAAATAGTGATTAGATAGAGAAATAACCAACAACTATTTAAATACCTATTTTGTAACTTTTTGAAAAGAGGAAGCATTTTTTAAAATTTTTAACGGCTGGTTCAAAATTCTCTAATAAACCTGGGGCCCCAGCTTTATTACATTGTTATATTTATGGATATTTCAGCCGTCTCTGAACCGATTTTGATCAAACAAAGATGATTTTATTATTTAAATATTATGCTCTTTCAAATTTTACACTCAGTTTTTCATTACCTCACAAAAAAAATAAGTAGTCTAGCGCCCTCTCTACCAAAACTCAACTATCCCTTTAAATGGAGGGACGCATTCGTTTTTCACTCGTAGAATCCAAATTAGAGGGCTGTTCGCTCTGATTTTTTTTTTGCGTGTTACATTGATCCCCATCCGTCAACTGAAAGCTGTTCAGACGTTTTGTAAAAGTGGACCTGTCCCTTTAACTTTCTGAGTTCAGTTGGTTCAGGTCTTTAGCTTAGCACTCCAAAGCTTGTATGGTAACTGTATAGTTTACTTGAAAGTGTTTTTGGAAAGATGGTAGCTGAAAGCATCTTCCTGCTGTATAATAAAATGGTGTTGGTGACTTTTTTCTACAACTTCCAAAATAATGTTGATTATTCGTTTAAGAATATGATATTATATCAAGTGCATTAAGGAATAGCAGAAATAAATGAAATAGTGTGATCATGTTTCCAATCTATGTAAATTAACAAGATGTGCTATTTCCATTTTATTATGCTAATTCATTCCATGATTCTATTCACTGTCTTCCTACATGTTGCTATTGAAATATTGATATGCACTCTTGTTTTTCTATGCTGACATATAATGTACATATATATAGTTTGGGACAGTTAGAGTGATTGCTAACTTTAAAAATATATGTTTATTCATTTTTATATTTTGGGGGAAAAAACGAATTGTCATTGCCTTTAATATATCTTTTGTGTCTTCCTCTACATGCCTTTTCCAATGTAACGTATTCCTAAACTCTGAAATTTAATTACTGAAAATATTACTGCATGATATAACTTGTTTTTTGAATTGCCAGTAGCTGGATGAATTTTAACCATGGGTAAATAAATATAAAAAACAGTAGCTACATGTAGATTTAACCTTCTGATTAGAATTTAAGCCAACGTTGGAAATTTCTCTTTGATCCAAACTTTTGAATCACTCACAGTGACATGATATTTACTCTTTCTTTTACAAAGTTAGAATTTCTCTGGGGGATTTTATCAGCTCATTATCGTTTTTTTATTAAAAGTTATGGTTAGGTTTGAAATATAAGGGTTAGATTTAGGGTTTGGTAGTGCTAGGATTTTGGTTAGGATATGAAATTATTGTTGCTGTTATATGACATTTGAACAAATTGACTGATGCAAGTTATATTTATGTAACGGCATGTGACGCCTACATACATTATAAATAATGTATAATTAGACTGCCACTTGAGATGATGTATTACAAACTAGAATAATATATTTTAGAAAGGCTTTATTTTTGGGATGAAAAAGAGAAAGGCGCTGATGGCTAAGTCAATTTTTTGACTTCAGGGATAATCATGTTTAAAGTTTAAGAATGTTGTAAAAATACAAATTTAGCTCTCTATTACTTTTGATAAATATTCCCAATACTAATAATAATTACTATTATCTGAAAGTTTGCGATAAATTAAGATTCAATTTAGAATTGACTTTATGCCTACATGTGTTATACTAGATATATTTTTTTTACAAAGATTATAACATAGACTATAGTACTAGAATGATATATTTTAGAAAGACTATGATAACAGTACTTTTTTGTGTATTTGTATGATGTGCAGTTGATAAGCTTGTAGAATGTGTGTACATATTGGGTAATGTGGTATGTACATTTGGACCTTTTTACTAATTTATCAAACAATTATATAATAGTAATACTAGGAAATATCGCTGCGTATTTAAAGAAATACAATGACGTGGAAGCAGCTTTCCGTGTATATATCCCATGTCTTAAAGATAATATTTCTTGCTAAATCATGTACTGCAATTACAATTGAAATTATTTAATTATTATTAGTATTACATGTATTTGAGTACTTTATTATGTCACTTTTGTTTAATTTGATTAATTCTCTTTGAATGAAAAGTAATTTGCAAATTTATATTGATGTAATATTGCTCAAATTTGGTTTGTAGCATTTTGAATGCTTGATTGTAAAGTGTAAAATATGGTAAAGGAATTATGTGCTATAGAAGTATAACATTGTTTGTTTTAATTATTGATGTTTCTAGTCACTGTTCAGCATTATATATGAAAACTTATCTTAGTATTGTGGGTTTAATAAGATTAACATTATTCATTTTACTGGTTATTCCATTTACTAAAGAAATTGTACATAAGCAATGTGGACCAACTGAAAAGCAATAGTTTGGTTTACTAACGCACATAAGTTGGTTTGTCAGAGGCAGGCTTGTCTGACACAGCAACACTAATAAAAATATGCTAGTTTTGCCCAGCTTTTGAATTTATTTATGAGGAGAATTTCTGTGTTTTTGAATCCTAACTATTGCACGTTTGTCCTTCAGCAAGACCCTCTTGTTGCTATTCACCCAGAGTTCTGTTGCATAAAACTTTTCCAATTATTGTAACTACTATGGCAACAGCTATAATGCTCAATGCTGATTGGCTGCAGACACAGTGGTTACAATAATTAGGCATTTACAGCAATTGGACAATTTTGTTGAAGCCGCGACCTTGGCCCCGTTGCAGAAAGAGATACAATCGATTGTAAGTTACAATTAATTGTAAGTCGGATCATGTGTTCTACATGCGCGTACCTGATTGGTTGAAACGTACAAATTTACTGACTTACAATCGATTTCTGCAACGGGGCCCAGGGAGGCGTTGCAGAAAGAGATACAATCGATTGTAAGTTACGATTGATCGTAAGTCAGAAAATTTACACGTTTCAACTAATCAGATTTGCGCATCTAGAACACGTGATCTGATTTACGATTAATCGCAACTTACAATCGATTGTATCTCTTTCTGCAACGGGGCCCTGGTGTAGTAATATAAATGGGTATCTGGCTGGAGCTTATTCCTTGGAAATCTTGATGCTCTTTATCGGGGCAACTTGGCTAATGCAAAGGTAATACATAGTAATGCAGTTAGGTACCAACTGAATTAGTAGTCTGATGGTGCCATAAAGTGCTTAATTTTATTATCATTATTATTATTAGGTTGTTGCTAATCCCGACCTGTGATAATATTGCAAACACATGGTACTATTTATCAAGTGCAATGTGGATATGCTAAAGTACTGTTCGACTCATAATGTTAAACATATGGTTTTAAATGATATGACTAGATTATTATATAATCATCCCATGGGTTTGATTACATAATTTAAACATGATCACAATATAATTTGCTGTAATATTATCAATATTATGACCAACCAATTCTTATTCTATGCAGCTACAAAGATTATTTTATTAACTTTGTTTGGAAACTTGAACACCTTTATTTTGCTACATACTTTAAATTTAAACATGTTCATTTTGTAAATACGACTACATAAATTATGTACTAACAAATTATGCGTGGCGTAGAGGAGAACTGTGTAGAAATGGCAAAATCACATCATTTTCAAAACGTTGGTTTGATCAAAATCTGTTCAGAAACGGCTGACATATCCATAAATAAAATCTAATCATCCATCTAATAAAAGTTGCAGACATTCACAATTTGTTAGCGACTCCGCTGATATGAAATGTTTATTTTTGAAAATCAAATTTTTAGTTTTTTTAAAGGGTTGAATCTGCCAGTGTCTGCATAGCGTCATCTTGAGTTAATGGGCTGCTATTTAAATGGAAAATTACCTTCTGAACAAGTTACTATTTCTTCCTACAATTCAGTTTTAATGATAACACACAATGTTTAGTCACTAAAATTGAGTTTTAACAGAACTTTTCTTTCCGTTTATTCAATTCATCTATCCCATCTATTTTCATCTAATTCAGCACTGCAAAGTCTTTGATATTCCGTGCTATTAATAAGTGATCATTTCCCAAACTTAAAACAGACAGTTAAGTATTTGCTATGTCTAAGGAAGATTACAATATTATGTTATTAATTTTGCCAATTGCATAAGTAAAATATAATTAAAATGTTATTCATGAAATAATTTGTATGTCTTCCAAAATCGTTTCTATTTGTACTGAAATGTTTTGTCATGGTATTTCCATTTAATTTATGATGACAACTAATAAATAATTATTACATTTTTGTAAATCTCTAAATTGTTGACTGTTTTTCTTTGTTGTTTGTAATGTCTGATATGAAGATTTGTTGTTTATTTTCCTTTTTTAATGGATGCATGTCAATCAATGATACTTATCAGTATGAAACTTCATCTGTATTGGCTATTCATAAGAATTAGCATCTTACATTTTTAGACTTTAAAATTATTGTGATCAAACGTTTAAATGCTAATTCCAATTATAATTATTTGTGTCAGAAATGGCTATAATGTCTAAGTCTCCATTTGAAAAGACGCAGCCTAGGTTGCTTCTACATTGTAAGGGCACATTTTTGCCTGATTATAATCCTGGCCCTCCTCTTGTCTTTGTCAAAATAAGAACTTATTTTGCATGTAAATGGGGCTAATTAAGCCCCCAAATAGCAGATGTTTGCCCAAACATCAGACGAGTTTTGCCTGAATGTTGGTATTTTCAGAACTCTTGGGGAGGGTTAATGGTTGGGGGATTGGTGTTGGAGGGGATCTGCAGCCCCCTTACCCCTCCAGCCCATACGCCTAGATGTGTCTTTCTGTCTATAATGACCCAATCAATACGATCTTGGGGGGGGGGGGGGGGGGGGAGCACGCAAATAATTGGGGGCAAATTATTTTTTTCTAACTTTTCCCCCCTGTTGTTTGGTTATTGTTTTGGGGCACGTATGATCCTCCCCCCCCCCCCCTCCTCAATGCCCCCGTACGTAGCTATGCCACTGATGTCAGCATATGTTTATGTTCTCAGATTAGTTTACATCCTTGTCGTTGTGATTGTGATAATACAATATTGTTGATTTTCAACAAAATTATAATGAGTGAATCAAATAATTAATCTGCGAAAGGGAGAAATAGACCCGGAATTACAAATTGTAATATAGATGTGATTAGTCCACGAATATTTATGTTCGCGCATATTATTATGATTCCTAGAATAAATGTTTCTTGTTGCCATACATGGTATTTTGTGTTAAAATTATTTCAAAAAAGAACATCTACAACGTAGAAATTCGATTTTTAAAAGTTGTACTGCTATAATCATATAGTTTGTAATCCTTCCTCATGATGATAATAATAATAAACAGTTCTTCTATAGCGCATCGATCATACCAAGGTATAAGAAAGGAAACATATACGAAGGGGATAGGGTGAATACAGAGATAGATAAGAGAAGGAAAAGAAGACCTAATGCTAACACACGTGACAATGTAAAAGAAGAAGAAGAAACAAAACATATACATATTATTTCAAAAAGAAGTGTGATTCACTCTGAAGTACGCTGATAATGATAATACCCGCTTTGAAAAAAATATCCCGGAAAAGCAAAATGTACGCCTCCTCAGATGCTACTGCTGTCTAGTCACCCCTCGTGATTCACTCTTCTCGCTGTATGCAGCCCTTTTTACATAATTATACCTGCCCCAAGTCTGTAAACTTTTGACTCGCGACTCTATTGTAATTGTTCTCTGACCTGGTGCGTCCCTTTCTTCTGCTGCTAGACGTTTTGTTTGAATAAAAGAACAAACGGACCATGCAATAACCACTGATCGCCTTTATGAAAGCCTGGATAGAGTATTAGTTGCAGATCTGCCAAGTCTCCCTCATCCTGCAAGTGATTATGTGAACATTATGACCCGAATTCTCATCAGTGGCTCAACTTTAGTCCGGCCTAATAAAAGACATAGACTACCAGTAACCAGTTAAACCGCTTTGCACCTGTGGACCCATTGATTGTTGCTATTCGCCACCGGAAATATTATAATTTGTTCCCTTGCATTATCCAGGCAATCTCTTGGGTTCTGCTTATAGGCATCAGTATAATGTGTCGCTTGAAATTTAAGTCATAGTATAGTCGGTCATCAGCAAAATTGCGTCCTGGATCATCCAGGACATTGTATTACTGGTGACCGGTTATACTATTACTGAAATGGCTAGCAACACTTTGTCCTAATTCCTATAAGCAGAACTAGAAGGATTGACTGGATAATGTAAGAAAACAATTCGAATATATATGGTGGCGAATAGCAACAATCAATGGGTCCACATGTGCAAAGTGGTTTAACTGGTTACTGGTACGGTAGTCTATGTCTTTTTAGGCCGGACTAAAGTTGAGCCACTGATGAGAATTCGGGCCTTTATCTTTCAACATCGTCACAAACAAAGTAAAACCTTCCCTTATTAAGAAATATGTTCCCTTAAATATATTGTGGTGCATGTGCTTCATAACTATATCCATTATTTTGTATTGGATTTTGACAAAATTAGACATGTGCGATTCGGTTGACGAAGGTGATGTTGCATGTCGATCCGCCACATTATACCGCCACATTATACCACCAAAAATAATATAGTTACAAACAAAGAAAAAACAAAACAGCAGCAACTGCAATAACAACAACATAAACACAATAAATATAACAACGTTAGAAAGTGGTAAGATGGCCGTCAAGTGACTGCAATTCGAGATGAATGGGAATAATCTATCCACATATTTGTTCAGAGATCAGTGGCAATAAGCCAATAACCACTGATGCACCCATGATTATGACGGTAGCACCAAATGGCACTATTGTCCTGATTTGTATACTATATATAATATGTTTTCAGCCCAGGCTTCGCGAATGAAATAAACACAATAACTGTGCAGGGTGTAAATGCACCGAAGTGCGTTATATTATTGTATTAACAATTATTCATGTCTATTTCAGTACGATCGGTATAGGTAAATATGGCAACGCCAGAGGAAACCCAGGCTAATTATAATATTGATAAGTGATGGTGTTGTAATGGCGTGTTTTGGAAGGAGGCACCATCATGTGCAAACGATATTGCAGATCATCGCATGCTTTTGCCAACATGTTACATGCCGTGAGTATATTAATCAACTGATGTTAATTTTGATGTTAAATAAAAAAATTATCAAAATATGTGTATCATATTGAAAACATACTAACCTTGCTTGTGCGTCACGTGAGTATTCCCAATAACAAATATTGGATGTGTCTGATTTCACAATGCGACTCGTTATAATTTATAATAATC